>KE525275.1:994948-1043222 GCA_000441895.2 Anopheles sinensis | reverse complement strand
ATTTTTTTTTTTTTTATTGTGGCTCAACATCCCCAAGTGGGACTAGGCCTCTCTCCGTAGAGAGTTACTGTGACCGAAGGACATTATTTAATAATAATTAGAAATTTTACGATCAATAAAACCCTGATCGAATAATTTATTGATAGGCCCTCGCCGTATTTTCTTTTCCTTTTTGTTCCATCCTTTCTGTTGTCTGGTCTCCGTCTGATGGGTTTGTCATTATTTGGAGGCTCGGTGATTGCGAATGGGTTTTTTTTTTGTGTGTGTCTGGCGATTATCTCCGGAACATGCATGGTCAATAGACCTGCCCCAAACCTAGGCTGCACGATGCTGCAAGATCGGATAACGATCAACGACAAACTATGGGCTGAACAAAGTTAACCGCGCTGCATCCAAGGACTGGAGCATTATCGGTGTGTGTAAAAGAGGACGGCGTTAACAGTGTTGGCCTTCGAGAAAGTTATCTAACTAACCCGAGCGTCGTGCATTTATGTTGGTTTTAGCAGAGTCAAATTGATGCAAGATTGTTCACAAACATAGCCCGCCGTGGCTGCGGGTCATGGGCTGTTGGTAATTTTTAAATTATTAATCGTTAAACCTATCGCTCAAAGTGGGCGTCTCGCAACTCGCCCTCCGTTGCCAATTTATTTGCGCATGGCACACGGAACCGACACTTCGCGTTCGTCCGGTGCAACATTGTAGTGCAAAATTTAATCAACAATATTTTATTGGACAACCCTTGCCGCCGTCAACGACGATAGGGTCGACCGCTTGATGAGACGACAGGTGCGTCAGGGACGGTTATGCTCCTTTGCCCCGTTGCCCGAAGAACTCCCGAAGCCGTTAAAAAATATCCCACACACCAAAGGTGGAACACGGCTGCACTCCATGCACTTCCTTCCGTCCGATGTCGGGCGGACGTGAAAATACTTCACGCTCTTTTCATTCTGCGCGACGTGAGATATCTTTTCAGGAAGCCACCCCTAACTAAACGCCACCGCCAGACGGGGTCCCGGGTCCGTCCTGAGCTAACATTGACTAACTGAGATAAAACGAGCCGTAAAACGGGCGACCTCTAAGCCGCTACCGCGTGCGATCAATTCCGAGGCGAGCGCGTTTTTATTGCCTTCTTCGATCCGCCGGTTTGTTGGGGTTGGCTTTTTTTTTTGTCTTGTTATTCAAATGGTATGGAAAGATGAGGTGGCTGCTGGTCATTGCCAGCATTCAGACGCGACACAACCGGATTGTCATAACTGGCTAATAAATGCGATTTTAAACAGCCCATAAAAGCTGATATAGAAACGAAACAAAGCGACTGTTATGCATACAATGTTGCGTGTTGCAGAAAAATGGGAAAACGTTGTTTTTTATTAATCCCAAATCAGATGCATTTGAGAGCCAAAGAAGTTGGTAATTTGTAGGTGTAATTAATGAACTTTACGTTTACTTATAACGAAAGGGTAAAGAAAAAGGTATTGGTGCAACGTTTTCTGGAAATCTTAACCGCCATTTTAAAATAACATCACCATTTTCTATGAATCCAAGCTTTACCCATCGAATCACCATCTTTTCTAATACGGCAGTAAATTATATCTCATTTCTCTGATTTAATTTATGCACATCGTCCCTTCGAGCCCTGCCGTTCCGGTAGAAGCATAAGTGGGAAACCTGCCCATTTCGATATCGTACCCGCAGCCAATATACGGAGGCGAACAAAGCGAAGAAAGAATGGAAAAATATTAGCCGAGACGCCCATTTTAATGCGACACCCGGGACCACATGTCTCCTCGTCTGGAACGATAACGACAAGGACAGGCCGGGCCCGGTTTCGACAACCGTTCGTCCTTCCTGCGGGATGTGTATATTTGCATCTACCCGAGGATTTGTGCGCGAAGGATACAGCCCAGCCCAAAGGCAGGCAGGCCGCGATCGTTCGAGGCAATAAAAATGTTCAACCGATCGCTCGAGGATTCTTTTCCTCCTCTGCTCGATGCTACCGTTCTTGTTGATCTTCTTCTTTTATTCTTGCTCATTATCCTCTACCATCGCCCGGCTACGTTTTGCCTTTGGTTCAATGAAGTAAAATTCAAGATGTTTGAAAGGGACTTCTTGGCTATTATAATCCTTATGTGCACACTGCTCTTGCTTCTTATGCTCACTTGCATCCTCCGGTTTGTCGGTCTTTTCTGTCGCTCTGTGTCGATAGGTCGTGGTATCAGTTGTGTTTTCCCGTTCCTTTTTGTTCGTTCCTCACAGTTTCATTCAGAAATGTGTCCTTCGCACACCCTTCCCTCTCTCCCACCCTCTTTACGCGACCGAAATCGGTGATCTTCGGAATTTGAATTTGAGCTTTTTCTAACCACCAACCACCGGGAGTGCGACGAAGGCGTCCTACCGTGGCGTGGCAACGGGACAGCTATAAAACGGTGCCGGAGTCGGCACAGCGGGAGATTAGAGGAGATTGATGGCGAACATCTTGATTCTGGGTATTCTGCGTTTCCCCTACGGGTCCGGGTGGACGGGATCTTGCCACTCAATGATGTCGTTGTCGTTGTCTTTGCGAGTAATTTTCCTACTGCAGCTAGACTAGGGTTTTCCTCTCCGCTAGCTTTGGAAAATCTGAATTGATCACTTCCTGGGGATCGTCGAAGGGACAAATGATCCTGGTGTCGATCGGTCAAAGTTTCGGGATGTATTTAGCATGCAACACTCAATGGGGTCTTTCAGCTTGAAAACATTTTGTTCTCCTTCGAAAACAAAATCGGGAAAATACCCCGACAGGTCAATATGTGCTTATGTAAAAACTGTGCTTCTTGGGTACGGTTTTGAGCGATAAGAACGAACTAAAACATAAAATATGACACCCAGATGCTATCTTTTCAAAATCTTCACAAAGATAATTGAAGCCCGTATCTTTTTAGATTAAATTTCATTAGTTTCTTGTCATTTTTGTGGTTAACATTTTTGTTGAACTATCACACGATTTAATTTATTTTATTTTTCTTCTTTTTAGCAAAAGGTAATAATCCTGTTAAGAAATAATACTGAATTCCATGCTGCTTCAATTTGTCTGTCTTAACTCGATCATCAAGCTGTTATTAATCAAACATTTGATGTAACATTGGCCATAAATTGTCGTTCTTCATTGCAACGTTGCTTAGCGAAGCATAGAACAAGCGAATAAAATTCCGGATTGAGATCACATCAAATCCTAAGAATGGGAGTAACATTTCTTCAATTCCATTTAGATGCACCTATCGATTAAACTCTTTTCATCGTCTACCCGGACTGGGCGTAAAACTGTCGTCAATCATTTATAGTTCAACTGAAGCCCAACGCACCCAACATCTCAAACCAACAAAACGAAGACACCTTCTAGCTTTTGTCCAGGAATTATCCGGCCAACACCCCAACTTCGAACTTACATTTGAACAGTTATTGTATTGTGTGTGAGCTTCTAATAATTCGGTAATGTATCATCAACCATCTCTTCATTCGTCTCGGTGGGCTTTACTTTCCCTTCGAGGACCCGGAGGGCAGTTGAAAAGGCACGGGACAAACAGGTAGCAAACAGGAGACCGATGATTACAAATCGTTTCCTCGGCTATCGCTTCATCGAGCAACATCAATCGAAACGGTGAGGCGATGGCTTCTCGGAGGCGAAGAAAAATAAAAGGCGGCCTCGGTCGGGGGGAAAACCTCCCAATGAAATTGTTACGGAACTTGTGAAGCCAGATGGAGAGATTAGAGTGCACCACGTATCGTTTCGCCGTAGAAAGGACAACCGATTTTGACCGGATAAACAGCCGGGTCGGGCCCGTGCCATCAACGGCAGCCGGCAAGGAGCGTCCTTCCTTTCCCGGTTTGCGTTAGGAAAAGAGAACCAAAGCCATAAGAGGGAATAACCCACACCGCACAATGGGTGGAAAAACAATCTCGTGTTCGGGAAAACGGGCCCGAAACGAACGGCGAAGGATGGGCCGCTATGTGATGCTATTTTTGTGTCGTTACTCCTCCGCCAAGGACGGCAAGTCAACCGACAGCTGGAGGAACCGGCACCAACCGACACCGTCCGACGACAAAGCGATCGAAGAGGATTAAGAGATTTGTCACATTAACTTTCCCCCGGCCAAAAGAACGCATGGTTGGAACGGGGCAGCCACGGAGGTGTGGATGGGTTCCTTGAAGCAATTCGAACGAGACGCCCGTTGAGGCGATTGTGAAGATATCGCAGCCTCCGTCTCAATCGACGAAGGATTGTGTGGGGGGTCTGCCGCCCGCCGTTTGGGAAACTCGTGTGGAGTTTGTGGCGGTAAGGAGGTGAGACGGCAGACGAAAAGCATGATGGCATGATCATGTTCGTGTCGAGGGGAAAGGCAAATCGGACGGCGTGAAAATGGGACCGTTTTCATTTCAATGGGAATTCCAATGACCGTAAGATTACATTGTGGAAGATAATTATTGTACAATTAATGGCACAGATTAAGGGCACCTTAGGACGAAGGTAGGAAAGAATTTGAGCCATAAGCCATTACGTTGTTTGACAATTATAATGGACAACGTAACATATAAAGTACAATATATGTCTCCACATTTGAGGTTTACTCATGTGTTAAATTCATAACATGAGAAACGTATTTGATCAGGAAAAAGAGTATTTAAAATTAAACAAGTTGAAATCAACATTTTCTTATCGGTTAGGTGGTTTTGTCGGGCGAAATTATTATTTCAAACACCATCACATCCGAGACGGTTTCATGCATAGTGTCCAGCTAAACCGAAAAAATACATCTTCAATATGGCTCTCGTATTACAATTACAAGCCAGTTTTGGGTAGCATCCAGACGTTTCGGGATGATATTTATGACTCGATCCGTGGCGTCGGCAAACAATGGCGACGGCGGGCCGGGAAATCTCTTGTCCCTTTTAGTGTATCATTTTCTTCCTTTTCCTCCTACACCATCTTTCGACCATTCTCGAACAAGCCTTCAATACATCGATTTGCATATTGTTTCCCTTGGTTTCCATGCGTTAACTAACATTATCTGAGCCGGGAAAAGGACCTTCACACAGGACACAAATCGTTATCGCAGGCGAAAGATGATGCCACGAAGGGAAAGGAAAAATCATTCTACCTTCTAGAACCATCGAAGAAGCACCCGGATAAGTTATAATACACTTTGGTTGTAATGAAATAAGAACGAGTAAACTGCCCACAATTGCCTGCAATTTTTCACTGCTTAGGGTACAAATCTATCGAAAGTACTTTTGTAACGGAAAAATATTTTCCAATTTCCTACCTCACTGAGCTGATTATCGACGGGTAACATTTTGACGGCCTGGTTCGGCGGTGCCAACGGTTTGGGTGAAAATGCCGTCGCTACGAATCGCACGCACCGGTTGTTGGTTGCTTCACTGACCAACGGAATGCTCCGGTAATCTTTGTACTTGCTTGAATTCTTCTTAAAACTTTCTTCTTATAACTTCTTCTGTGGTACGATATTTAGATCATTCTAATGCATAATAAAATCACAAAACCCGTACGCTGGAACTATTTGTTAACACACAAAATCAAACAAAAATCGATTTCACATCACACTTTTACACTGTTCAATATTCAATTGTCGTTTTCTTTCAGCACTGTTTGTTTTCGGTGTTTGCTTTGATACAGGATGCCAGGACGCTCTTCCAATCACGATGTTGACGTGTTGAATCCTGTTCGATCAATCGTTTTGAAATGACGCACCTCGCATTTCGCACGTCTCTTCTCCAAGGCGCCTGTCAACACGGGTAAAGGATTCGATCACCAGCAGCAAAATATGGTTCAATTATTTTCACTAGAAGACACTAACACAGGTGAGGTCACAACGATAGCGATATCGAACACGAAGGATCAGCAGGCTTTGCCGAGTGTTACATATTGCGTCAACTTAACGGTGGCAGCAAAAACAAAACAAGCTACGATAATCCTTTTTGTTTCCAACTAACGCACCGACACACATACACACCCTCGCCAACTATGTTTTGGTTGATGGTTTACGCTGGCAGGCTACTAATCCTTTGCACTTTTCCACCGCCAAAGGGTTGCCGGTTATTCGGCAACAAAAAAAAACGTTCGCGGTTAGAGAACAAGACGAAAACAAAACTGCACCTATACACACTAGGAACTATCGCTAGTCGGTGTTCTCGGGCCCCAAAACAAGGCGGGCAGCAGCTGCACCCGGAGTCGTACACCAGCAGCAGCAGCAGCCAACACAACTATCGAGAACGATCGTGCGCCTCACTTCGATCCCAGCGTCGAAGATAAACTAAAATTAAATACAAGACAATTTAGAAAAAATTGCCGCTCCGCGTGCGCGTGTCGGGTGCGAGTGAGACGTGTGTGAGCCGGTGGCTGATGAGCGAGCGAGGACAACGCTGCAGGTTTTCTCACTCTCGATCATACGCGCCGTTGGTATGCGTGCCCCGCGAGGTGCGATCGAGTACTGCGCCGTGGGGCATCGACGACGACGACGACGACGGCGATGATGATGATGATGCAGCTGATGCGTTGGATGATGCTGTCTCGCTTCGATTATTAATCACCAACACTACCGCCAGATTGGCCCATCGTCGATTGTGTTTAGATCATCGATATCGTGTACTTGAACGCGGATGGTGCGGGTTGATGATCTCTCGCTCTCACTCTCTCTCTGTCGTTGTCGCTGGCCAGAACCCGAATGTCCTGTGGACGTGCCGGTTGATCCGTGTACCCTGCTGATTGCGATGACGCACAACGGAGAGAAAGAGAGAGGTTTTGTGCGAAGGGCACAAACGCACACAATGCAAAGCGATCAGCCTTTGCTGGAGTTATGTGAGAAGAGCACGTTTTTCCCCTACCTGCTATCGACGAAGAGCGATCGCCAACACGCACACATTAGTCGGTGGTTTTTTTATCCTCCTTCTCTCCCTCTCACTCTTTCTCTCTCGCACTCAAGGGGATCGAGCAGTGATGCGAATCGTAAGCCCCATCGATCGACGCGGGTGAGCAAGTGAGACGACGAATGGCGGGCGAATCGAACGCAAAAAACCCGGTGAGATGATAAAATAAATGCACCATAAATAATGCCCAGCCGCTCTCGCTCTCACTTTCGGGCCGGCTCGAGGGTGAGACTACCGGTCGTCTCGGTCATGCGCCAGGGAAAATTCAGTATTCAACACACGGCGGCGATTTTCTTATCGCAGCATTTTTCCATTTCCACCGAAGCCATTGCGCCCCGTTTGAGGCAAATTCGACTCCGTTCGACACGAGTCCAGTTTTATGGTTTCGTAATACCGGATTTTCACCGGTGCGGGGACAATGTTTTTCGTATCAATTTTTGCTACGTCACCCGATTGGGAGTTATTAGAATATGTTTGAATTTTCGCGCAGAACTATTTAATGTCACCTTTCGTCAAATCAATGGATCGGATAGCAAAGAGAGAAAGTACTTATAAAATTAGAATCATCACAAAATAAAGTCCGTTTTTCTTTTCTCATTTTATTTTATCCTACACAAACCCATAAAAATTGGTATTATCCCTGGATTATTATTTTTTTTTACTTATTACGTACTTATGCGAAAATCTCGAAAATCGGGAAATTAAACTATCAGGAGTTGGAAAAGGGGCCTCGTTATCCGTTAACGTTTCCAATAAGATAAACTTTATATGGAGATTTGTAAATGGCTATTATATTGACATAAAGTACTGTTTTAACGAAGGACGTTTAGTTATTGTTTAAATGTATCAAGTAATCTTGTTTAAAACATGCTTCTGGTCTTAATAATTCATTTCTGACCTGTAAATAAGCCTTCAGCTGCGATGGACTTTAAATAATATGAAAAAGAATAACGTTATCTGCTTCTGACATTGTTGATCATAATTTTAATTCGAATCTCCAATAAATCTTCCATTTAACATGACATTTCAAAAGAAAGCCGAAAATACGTAATTATTTCAAACCCTCATGTCAAACAAAATACGAAGCGCAATTAAATTACCACGTGATTTTAAACTGTCGTCCTTTTTCCAGCGACGAAACAAAATCTGGTGCTAGAGCAATATAAAATGTTTCCCATGGATGCATTGTCAACACATTCGGCATCGGGACGCTCTTAATGGATATGATCAGCCGATGATGATGAAGGTCAATCGGGGTACGCGGGTGGTTGTGATTTAAAAATATCGATAAGCCCACCATTTCCCAGCCGGTCCACGCAAACACCTTCCTTCCGATGGCCATCATTACGGCCAGCCCGTATGCCGGAAAATCATGCTCCCCTCAGCAAAACCGCACCGTGCACCATCGAACTTCACAGTCCGTGGAGTTGGTGAGAAAGACACAGTTGTCTCGAAAGTGCAAATCGCAGCGCCTGTCCCAGAGGGTCCCCATGGGGGAAGTGGTTTTTAATTTGTGTTCTCTTTCTGTGTCACTCCCTAAGTGAGCACACACATGTATATGTGTGTCATTTAGGCGGTTGGGGTGAAAAGTAGCATCGAAACGGAAAAAAGGGAACACGCCGTAGAACCATCAATAATAATAATCTTGGGTAATAAAAATCACGCTTTAAAAGGCACGGAAAACGGCTTTCGGCGTGCGAGCGAGAGCTAATCGGGCGGAAAGCGCTCCGGGAGACGCCTGTGCGGGAAATGGAAGAAAAATCTGTCCCATCCTCAACGTCAGCCGCACACGATCGAGTCGGACGAGTTTCGGCTCAGTATGACCGGCGCGTCACCAGCACCCGCGACCTACGCCAACGAGAAAAGTATTGCACAACCCAACCATTCTTCGTATTGGCTCTTTTGCCCCCTACCCCACGGCATGTTTCCACTGGTCGCGCAGTTTCCTCGAAGCTGGAACTGGTCGATCATGTGTGGACCACATCGTCCGTCGTCGCCGTTTTCCAGCCTTTTTCATTCGCCAGCATGTCGGTGGCCCGTTAAAAAGACTCTCAGCTGCAGCTGCAAAGATTGTTCGACTAAATATTTGACCCACATTGGCCGCCGTCCACGAAATGCGTTCTTAAGCCGACGCCTTCGTCGTCGCCGTCGTTGGCGTCGTCCAGCAGCATATAAGCATAAAAACAATTGACGTTTTGCTCATGCATCGGGCAAGCATCGAGTGACACCAGCGCGATACGGGATGAAAAAAAGGCAGCACAACAACCCGGGCCATGAGATGGGTCAGGAAAATTCTCCCACCATCTACACTTCTTTTGCCGAAGGCCAAGGCGTCGGATGCGTACGTTCGGGTTTCTGCGACGCGCTTGGCAAGGAGGGAAAAGTAATAAAAACGGTACATTTGTCTCGTGACGTAGTTACTTTTACTATCCAGCTACCCTGTTGTGCTCTGTCTTTATCTCTCTCTCTACCATCCTCTATCTTTTCCTACATTTCCTTTTTCTGTTCTTATACTCGGGCTGCATAACGATCGTGATCCGTAATGGCAAACATGTGGCGACAAGACGTCGCGGTTGCTTCTAACCCATCCTCAGAGTGACGGTTTATTAGATTTTTGATTTTCGCTTTTCAAAAACGAAGCAGATGAGATGAGAGACATTGATAGAGCAGCTTGAAAACGATGTGAGTTGTCGTCCCAATGATGTTCTTAATCATATTTATGTTTGTAATTTATGACAAAATATTCTAAATAACTATTGGTTTATTATAATCTTTCTGTTTCTTGTTTAACTCCAAGGTAATTTCGCACCAGGGAACATATAATACTCTAGTCAAATCAATATTTTCCAATAGAACTCCCTATTATTTTAAAAAAATCCTTGACGGTTTTCACTCACTAATTATTGTTACTAATTATATAAAGTGTACAAATAAAATGCAAAAATATAAAGGCATCTCAAGACATCAAAATCAAGTAGAGCAGTTTCCTCTCTCTAGTCTCTAATCCCACATCCATCGATTCACTCGCAGCTGTTACTTTTCCATCACGCTTTTCGTTGAACCTTTGGCCCCTCGCAAGAAATCCTTCATAAGGATACACATTGCATCGAGTGAAACACTCGCAACAGCCACGAGAGATGCACCTCTTCCAGTGTCATTATCACCCACTACTCGCCCCGTGAAACATCTTGCCCCGCTCGAAACGGATCTAATTAAATCCTCGACCCTTAACACGAGGGATCAGTTAACGATTTCTTGTGCCACCCCATCACCAGCATCGGACCGGATCGAACCTTAGAAGACGATTAATTTTGATTGGAAATTGATGAAGTGATCACTATTAATAGACTCACTCCGAAACGTTTTCCCAGCGGACGAACCGGTCGGAGTGGGATCGCAAAATTCAATTGCGTGCGATCTCGTGAACCCTACTGTTCGTGTTTGTGTGCATCCTTTTATGGGTCGTTTTGGGAAAACTAAGCCTTCGGGAGACACAAATGGGGGAACCACGTTGTAGACAGGCAGGTCGAAACAAGCCGTGACAATCGATAAATTAATCCCACCGCTAAATATAGACATCTCGGGGGTTGTGTTTGAACAATTCTTGAGCGGTAAAATTTTCTCCAACTTTCCGAGAAACAAAAGGGACCGACGTCACAGGATGTGTGCATTAATTTTCCTCGCCCGTTCGGTCGGGATGAGGCGCGTTCGGATGCATTTATCTGCTGACGTCGGTTTGCTGCGCTAGGGGAGGGTTTATTACTCAATTTTATCTTCCACTCCACGGTCACGTAAACTAGATGCAGCCGTCAGCAGAAAAAGGGAACCGCCGGTGGCTGCCGAAAATGTGGTGCGAAGGTCGCGCGGGTTGAAAGATAGGAGCGAAAATATCGTGTAAACTCCATAAAGCAACAAGCAAACAGGAAACACGTGTACGGTTGCTTTATTTGGTACTCCATTGGACTCAGAAAATTTGAAATGAGGCCAAAATTTAAATTCGTTTTGTTGTAGTGTTATAAACTCTTAATTCAACAATGAATCAATTTAGAACACTTAGAATTTTACTAAAATTTATAGAAAAATGTCAAGTTTCTATAGGATGCAATTTCAATTGAATATAATGCTGCAAATTTATGAAATGAAGGCAAATTCTTTTCTAAGATCTAAAGTACTAGGTTATGTGAATTTATTCCCAAAGAAAATTTGTTGCATATGAAAATTGTTCAATATTTCAACATTCTAAATCTAAAAGAAGGTGAAACATCAAACTGCCTGCACTAGTTTTACTCCCGGGCATAAATTTATTTATTTTGCCACGCAAAAGCATAGATCACATGCCAAACCTTTTTCCCAAATCGCTTCTCCAAGCATCCCGAATCTGCCTCCGGTAGTAATTAAGCGCATAAAGCACCGTCTGACCGCATGGACCTCGTCACAAGTCACCGAAGGAACCTTTTCCCCTCCGCGTGCACATTCCATGCGAAGGGCGATAAAATGTTGCGCCGGAAAATGTCTAAAGTGTAGAACGCATCAGAAGGACTCTGCCTCCGGGAGATGGACGGGCGCGTGCCCCTTTTTGTGGTTTTCCCTTCTACTGCAGGGGGGGGGAGAAAGGCGGTCCACTCTCGGGTCGGATGCTTCCAAACGGGCAATTAATAACATTAGCAAACGTATGGTCGAACATATGTCCCGTGACTCACACTTCACGCGAATTTCTGACACGCGGGGTCGGGCTCGGGATTGAAGAATAGGAAAATGCAAACAGGAACACATTTACCTCAGGATTCTCTCACAAACATACACACTCACTTACACAAGGTAAAATTGAACGGCTCGACGTCCTGAAGGGTTTGTTGTTGTCTTACCTGCAGAAAAAGAGAGACGGAAAGCGATCATTAGTACGAATCATTTTAATCAGCAGTAATTACTAGTTTTATATCTCGGAGGCAGGCACCAACGAACACACACACACGTGTGCATAATTTCGCGTAAAATCGCGGGTTTTTGCCCTCGAACGATAATCCGATGCAACGCCATTTTTCGCGATCTTCAGCGGAAGAGAAGCTGAAGCCAGACTCGCGGCTCGGACGCTGTTCGCGATGAACGCGGACGTGCCGTGTCTCATTTGTCTGTGACCGTGTACGCCCATCATAATCCCCACGTTGCCTGGATGGAAAAACTGGACTAGGAAAGTGCAGTTTTCCTACGCTTCCTTCGGAGATCCTTTCGTCGACCGGCTCGGGTGCGCCATTCAGTGTCACCGCCGGCGGGACGTGCGATCTTCAGCGAACGTGACCGTCCGATGCAATCTTTTGGGACCACAATCGGTGGAGGAGGCCCTCCGTAATGATCTGATCCGAAGCGAAGCGATCATTAAACCAGTTGCCCATGGACGGGGTGTGACTTCCCAAGTTGGGGTTGAATAATGATAAATCTCTTTATTTGCAATTTACGGGCGCTAATTATCGTTGCATAGTAACGGTTGCTATATGCAAAGCAAAATATGATATTCGTAAAGATCTTTCATTTTTAAACGTTAGATCTCAATTGGTAATATGAAGAAATTTTACAAGAAACAAATAATCACGAATAAAATTAATTGTCCATTAAAAACGAAAATAGGTCGGAAAAGTTTAAACAAAAATAGTTTTACGAACAAAAAAGATAAACAGTAAAATTCAAAAATAAGTTTAAAAACATATGATTCCAAATACGTGTATGAGCACCTAATTCTGTGGCAAAGCATATTATTTAAATTGAAAAAGTTAGTACACCAGATCGTTCCAGCATTTGGGTTTCATAATACATCCCGCATCAAACGAAACAATCCTTTTCTCGTCCTCTCCTTACCAACCGGCAACCTGGTTCCTATTTGTTTCGTTAAAAGTCGGTTATTTATCGCTCCGTGCCGTTGAAAGGATGAATAATTCCAAACGATTTATCATTTCACCGTTCGCACCGGCGTTACGTCGTCGAATCGTCCTCGGAACAATCAGGCGGCAGCGGTTCATTTCGTCGTTTATAATCTATTTTATTTTTCCTTTTGGTTCATCTGCCTCCTCACACCGAATGGGGGTTCTGAAGGAGTACAAGAAACACAGAAAGACGGGCGACAGTTGCGCCTCAAGACGGGATGCGCAGAAGAATGGACAATTATTGGAGCCTCGGCTTAAGAAAGGGGTGCATATTGAGCGTATTTGAAAATAGAAAATAATTATCCCGACCGGGACCGATCGGCAGTGGGCGCGTATGGTTTCTTCTGTCAGTCTCCCCCGGGCTTTTCCCCCCCGAAGAGAGTAACGAGAGTATTAATATTAAACACTATTATAATCATATTTCCAACCAATTTGTTTTCCTTTCATCTCACCAAAGCCGACGTACATAATGTCATCTGTTCGTTCGCTTTTGGCCCGGTGTCGTTGATGTATCAATTTCCACCGACAGTCTGCCAGGGTGGGAGGGCTGGGGCATTAAATAATTACCGCACAACGGACACAATCGGACGTCTTCGTCAAAGCTCCGTCCGTGGGAGTCGCCCAAGAAGCCTCCAACAGTGGGTTTCTTCACTTACACTTTGCTGAATAAATGAATGAATGAATGACGTCCTGACTGTCGTGGTTGCTCATATGAAGCCCTGGCGCAGTCTGTTTTCTCATAAAAAATCCGAAAAAGAAACGAAGAAAATCTTCTCACCGACCGTTTCATCCTCCCCGATCAATCTCGGTTCCCCAACATTGAGACCGGAGAAACGTTTCATTCATACGGCGGTTTGCTAAATGGAGTAAGATTTGAATAAATAAGCGTCAACACATCGGCTGCGACATCGGCTGTCGTACCGAACGTTTTTCTCACACCTTTCAGTGCCGACCGCCGTTGAAAAGCTGGGATCCCCATTTTCATTCAATTTGTCCCGAGCGCGCGTTGTATTAATAAGGCGTCAGGTTTACTTTTTTCTGTTTCTTCCGTTCCATGCACTCTCGTACTCGCGTCTTTCGCAAAGTCTTGTTGCAGCAACGGACAAGCGAACAAGAGACAGGATAGCCCTCCCAGGAGGGGGGATGATACAATGTTGAAGGAGAATAAATAAAATTTATATCGCCCATAAGACGACCACAATTTATCAAAAGTGTTCAAAATACTCGTTTTACTTCGCCGGATCTGTTGCTTCGCTTTCGTGAACAAAGATATCTCACACGAATGGACACAATTGCAGTTTATTTTTATATTTAAACTCCTTTAGAATGTGGTATTACGTCAAACAGGACTGTATGAGTGAAAAGAAAGCTTAAAAGATATTTTTTTATAGCCACAAAGTAAAAATCCATACGAATTTGCAATGTGAATTAAATAAAAAATAGAACACCGTAAAATTTTAACATAATAAGAAAATGCTTAAATGATTAAATAGAATTTATTAACGCGATAATATCAAGTGACTGTTCTACAAAACATAAAAACAAAAAACATTTCAAATGTGTTGTCATATTGCAAGATGATTTTATAAAATATCGATTTTATCAATAAGGCTTGAAAAAGAAGTTACATTATTTAGGAGTTACGAAATGAAAAAGTGAGAAGAACAAAAAAATGCATAAACATAAACTAACGTGAATGTCGTGCATAGGCAGTCAACCCTGGGGGCAAATGTTTTGAGATGTGAAGCAGGCGACTCAAATACGAAACGGTTTACACGCATTCACACAAAGACTAAAGCTGTGGTAAAGATACAAAACAAAATAACGTAAGGCACCCTCAGTAAGACAAGCTCAAACTTCTTCGTGTGAAGAGGAGCTCATCGGCTCGGGAAGCGATGAAGGATTCGGTATGAAATTAGCATTCTTTTTTCTTTTCGCTGCGTTTGGTGCATCGCGATGTGCACACACCGCAGATGCACGCGAGACCCGACCGTGATAAATGCACTGAACAAGGGCGAGAAAAAGAGTAATGTACATCATGTAAAACACTATAAAACGTCTATCAGCAAATTAATCTACCACAAACGAGGAGAAAGACAGACCGCAGCCGTGTGCCAGCCAGTCCAATACGTCGTCGACGGATCGGGACCGATTGGATGTGGTGCAGTTTCTGCACATTGCTGCAAATCTTCTCCTCCCCAGCAAGCAAGCAAGCGAACGAACGGCCATCCTCCCCCGGCGGGAGGTCGCTCTTAAGCATCGAACACAAATCATCCCTCGTGAAACATGCGCCAATTCACACTTCCACAAAAGCGCGCGCGGAAAAAGGTGCGCCCTCGCGGCCGAGCGAAAAAGACCACCGGCGTTTGGGAAAAGTGGAAAACCGGCAAACTTCTAAGCAGGAAACTGGGACCGCGGGATCGTGCTCGTCGACGCTGACGACGTGTGAGACCGGGGCGGCGTTTCTGTGTTCGTGGGTGCCGCATTAAATTGTGATACTTTATGGGGCGGCCGGGAAGAAGGGTCGGGTTTTTTGCGAATCTTCCTCCCGAAGCACATAATGCTTTCTCCAGGAAGGTTTGCGTCTTAGAATGCGTTGCCCCTTTTCACCCCGAAACGTCATAAGCGATCCGGTCGGATGTCATTGATGCACTTTTAGTGATGGTAGAAAGTGCATCCACAAAGCCGGACGAGGTGTGAGGCATCATAAAACCACAAGATATACACATCCCGGCTTCGGAGGGAAATCCCTTTGAACTGATTCTCACAATTCGGACAGCTCAAACGAAGCGGCAGAAGTGGAATGCAATGAAAATTGCGTAAAATTTGGATATATGAGACTTCGCCTGTTTGTTTTGTTCCAGGAAATTATTCATGAGGTATTTGTAAATGTATGTTTGGGTGATACAATAAATATTATTAGTTATTGGTCGTATATCTAAATCAACCCGCACGTGAAGAGTATTAAATACACGCGAACTATGAAGTTGAGTTAAAAATAGTAAACTAGGAAGAAAAACAACATGTAACAAAAGTTGCTAACCCAGATACGAATAGTAGTATTTCAATAATTAAATCGTTAAATTAATAATAACAAAAATAAATTATTTCTTAACCTTGTGGTTGAAAATAAACCCACATGAGTGAAATCCTTTTTCTTTCTCAAAAAGAAACTTACAATTGCACCTGCATAACAACGGTACATTATATTAACATGGAGATTAAAATATTTCCGCATAAACGAAATCTGATCGAAAAATTAACGTGCAAGATTTCACAGCACTCGAAACCACATTTGCTAATTGAATTAGTGTTCTTAGTCTACATTCCATTCGCAATGAACTTTAACTGTACACCTCTCCTCTGAACGATGCCGATAAGGAATTCACTGATAGTTGGTACACAACACTCGATACCGTTCTCTTTCTTCGTAGAACTTTGCACATGTTAATTTGGCGAAGAATTTACCTATCGAACGGTAAAACATTCTCGAAAGCTCGTAGCATAATGCTAACTGCACTAAATGGAATCGAATACATTATGCCGAACACTGCGGAAGATAGGAATGTACGATTTTCGATACCTCTTACCATAAGGGACGGTTGCAATGCCAACTGTCGAGGTAAAAATAAAATAAGCATCAAGGTATTGAAACCGTTTAGGAGCAGTAAAGGACGAAAAGTTTGATAAATTCAGTAGTTATTTTTCTCCAACATCAATTTGCATGCATCTGCTTTCCAAAATTATGCACTCTTTATCTTCTTCCGCAGTGCAACCAAAGTGCAGTGCCTCGAAACTCTTCCTCTCGGCAAACGGTGCGTTCCGCGGTAGCCACTCGGCAAACAAATTGACCAATCAATCTTGAAACCAATGCACGATGCAACCGTTTCGAAGCATCAGCATGATTTTATTTTATTCTCATCCTTTTTTCATCTCCTCAACCCCTCCAGCCTGTTCTCAGGTTCGCAGTCGCCTTCTGCCACCCCGGTGGATATGTTTAAAATATATTATTTCCCAGCTCCCGAATGCACAAACGCACCGGAATCGCATCATTATGCTCACGCATGTGATAGGAAAATGTTTTCGTCCCAAACCTCCGCCCTGATAGCTTCCGATGGTTTCGGTTGTTGGCGAACTTTGGCCAGTTTCTGCTTCGCACTACGAAGTGGAGGAATTCTTCCTGGCTTCGGGGAGGAAAACAAAGTGGTGGCAAGGGAGGAAGTCGGTAGCCATCCGACCCCGCGGGCTGAATAAAAGGGATTACGTGAGGATGCTGCCTGACGCCAGACTTCAAATACAGAAGCTTTCGTGATAACGCTCGAGCTTATTTAATATAATTTGAATCTGTTGCCGACACTCCACCACTTTCGTCCTTAGAAACGGGGGCTGCCGTGTCCTCGTGTTTTGTTATTTTTATGAAAGAAGGAAGCAAGGGCTAAGTAAGCGATATTTAGAAGCAAGGAAAAAACACCTTGAGAAGCTGACGGATGAAATAATTTAGGTAAATTATCATAACTCCCGTCTCGATCGGATGGTTTGAATCGTGCTCCATCTCGTCTTGAAAAACAATCGCACCAAGAGTGCGCTTTGAAAGACCGATACAACGTCGTGTATCCTTTGGCCCCTGGGATCGGGGGCTCAAATCGTGATTGCAACAGCTCATGACCGTCCAATTAATTTCCATACAAAAGCCCTTCGAATGTGGAGATAAAAGGATCATGTTTTTTTCGCGGTTACTTCCCTCCCGACTGAAATAGAAGGAACCTTGAACTCCACCCCGATGAAACTGAACCCTGTCCGCTTGGAGTGACTTCGACTGCGGGGAACTAATTGACAGATTCGTGCAGGATGTTTTCCCTGGCGTTTCCGTTTTTTCCCTCGCTAGCGCAAAAAGCGGGCAAATAAAATGAAAACCATCGCTAGTCGAAACCTTTCCACCAATCCGTGCAGTAGTAAATCGATCCATTTCGTTGGCCGTAATGAACCACCGGGGCACGTTTGCATTAGCGGGAGTTATTTTTATCTCCATCCAATGAACCGCGCTGCGATGAGATGAAGAGCAGCCGATCATGCAAGGATTGCAAAGGTAGCTTAGTGGAAGGCGATGGTAGTCTAGGCGATCGCAAGATGGAACCCATCAGAGGCCGCGCAAATGGTGATCAATTGTAGGTAGAAGGTACGGAGGTCGGTCGGTTTCGGAGTGGAGGTCCGTAATGGCGACGGAACCTGTCTGACTTGGTGGTGCAATCATGCAGAAAGGGGAAGTGTGAAACCAAATTAATGGGTTCTAACATCGAATTGAAACGAAAACCGAGCAGACAAGGACTTGAAGTTCAAGAATTTTTAGGATGGAAAAAGTGCTTCAGACAGTATTTTTAAACTTTCTAGATTAAAGCATGGAAGTCGATAGAAAGATCATTTTATTGCTCCGTTGGTCATGTTTGTATATTGTTGCGTACACTACACCCATAAAGTAAGTACACAGCAGGCTAAAACTAGAAATAAAGACCATTAGTTTTGTAAGGGTCAATTATTTGAAAAATGGAGGATTTGATATGAAAGTAAAACCCCTCTCACGTTTTTTCATCACGACGGCATAATTTTTAAGAATATCTTGGGAACCAGTATTCGTATCGTATCCGAATGTGTATCAATATGAAGAGGACAGTGCAAAGAACAATCCCTCATTTTTACATTTTTTTAAATAATTGTCCCTCACCAAGCAAATGGAATTTGTTTCTTGTTTAGCCTACCGTCTATTGAATTTATTGGTGTAGTGTATTTTAATAAGATATACAGGCCTCGGTTCACGTCGGCTACACTTTCTCGCCGTTTGACAAATCGCTCGAAGCTAGTTTATATTACCGTGCTTTGCGGTCCTGTTTTTATACTACAAATGTCATATTTAATAAAAATATTATCATTTTTAAGAATAAATATTTCACCAATGTTGCACCAACGTATCAATCGACTAGACTGTAATACATTGCAACACGCTAGACCAGACGGCCTTTGCCACGGCCAATTTTATTCCTGAGCATGCGCATCCTAGACGGCGCTAGGAAGGCATTCCGAAACGTAATGCATTCCGTATCAACTATGTTGTGCATAAAACGAGCATCCAACGAAAGCGCCAACATGGCTAAGGCGGACCGGGTGAAGGCTAAGTGCGAGATGAAGGGTGTGCGTGTGTGTTGTTGTGTGTGCACCTCACACTAACGAAATTGAAATGTGACTAAAAGACAAATGCATCGGCATATATTACACATCCGCACAAATAATGAACTGTGCGCTGCGATGCATCGTGAGTGTTGATGCATGCATGCATTTTGTAATGCGCAGCCTCTCGGGCATCGTTCAGATCCTGGTCTGGCCCCTTCGGGAAGGAGGGTTGGCGGGAGCCACCTTTCTCAACCACCCGGTCACGACAAGACCACACTCTTCGGGCCCTCTCCTTCTCCCGGGAAACTCGGGAAACCCACCGCACGAGAGTGTGGAGAGCACACAATTAGACTTCCATTTTTCGGCTTCAGTTTCTGTCGACCGGCTGTCGTGCGGTGCGGTGGAAAAATCGTCGGCCATCGAGTATTTTACTTTAATTTCCACCAGTGCATCGCCACGCGGTGCTAATCAAATCCCACTTCGAAACGCAACCACCATATTCCATGCGTCGATGATCGATGGTCTAATTTTCGTCGTGTTGCGTGCTGATCACTCAATCCTCCTGCAGTCGGTGGCATAAAGGCAGCCACAACATCGTCGCCTTTTGGCATGACGTGGAAGGTTGGCGTTTTTTTTCTTCTTAATAAGTTTATTTCGTGCGATTAATCTTCTAGAATAGCGAGTTGTTCCGTAAGGTTGTTTGCAATTTTGCTGCTCTTACAATTACCTATCCACCAAAAGTGGTTCACCTTCGAAAGAGAATAGCATAAGTCCATAAAGTGTGCCAAAGAAGATTTATAAAGGGCTTGTTTCACATGTTCCTTATCGTTACTTTCCATCAAGTTAAAATTTCATTCAATTTAATACTATTTTTAATCAATCAAATTATGATTTTAAAACAGACCAATTCTTCAAAGAAAATAAGATAAAACGAAAACGATACATGATTTTGGCTTGCAAGCTTGCGAAACCTCGAACGCCTAAGGATTGTGTTAACTTCTCTCATTACAGTTCCCGTTCACCCTCCATGCGCCAGTCTGTCATCGAATGCGAATCTTCGTCACCCGCAATAACCCGTATTCGGTGTCGATCCGTTCGACTTTCAAGTTAATTTAATTAGACGGACGTGACATTATGTCAAATTATATATTGGCGCGCCGGAGCGCAGCGGCCACTTCGCAACCAGATTGCGGTGACGAAATGCAAACAAAATCCGACCCTGCATTCCATCATCCATCCCTCCGGTCCGATCGGATCCGGAGCCTTTGCTTTGGTGTGTGGTGTTTTTCTCGTTGTGTGTTGATTGCTTTATCCCGTCCCCAAGACGGGCGGCTTCTGGGCGGCTGAGTCAGTGGAGCGTCAGTTTTGCCGGATGTCAGAAGGCGTCCATCATCATCGGGCGTCTTGGTCGGCGTTTTGTTTTTTCTTCTTTTCTTTTCGTCGATGGTGGCGGCGTGTCAGACGGTATGCAAACTTGATCGCCACCGGTGGACATGCTCGACAAACTTCCCCAACGCCTCATATGGAAGGCACGAGGCGGGAGAATTCAAATATGGAGCTCTTGGTAGGCCCCCGCGAAGGCCACGGCGTGAGATCGATGAAGGGGGGAAATTAAAAAAATATATATCTGTCCAACAACAACGGATGAGACATGAAGAATCAATCGGGAAAGTTTATTTTCGGATTCGTAATTTGCATTCGAAAGCAAATGGAATTTGTGTGGTGTCCGTTGGTATTAATTAATTTTCGTGTGTTTATTTACCAAAGACTATCTTTTCCCCAACTGTTCAAACATGTTTCCTATACCTTTTTCAAAAACAAACTTGATGAACTCTCATTTAAGTAATCTCTTGCTTAGAAAGGAGATCAACGGGAAGAATTATTAATTAATCATTGTCACTCGTTAATCTTTAAAATAAAAACACATCCAAAACGTGCGTGACGTATTTTTTTCTTTCCTCTAAATTCTGAGATGCGATCCTCGTGCTCTAAATTTGTGTTGACGTCCACCCATCTCCGAACAGACATCGAAGAGCATGGCTGATCACCATCGCCAGATCAGATGCTTCTGCCTATCCTACGTCCAAGACGTGAATATGCCTTACCATCAAATCAAATGAAAACGGTTATTTATGGAGTTCTGCGGAAGGCGGAAAAAAGCGGTAGACTTTTCTTTAACCTCCGTGCAGTGGGTGGCGGGGAAAGGACGGTTCCATCGCTGTCACCTTCGTTTTGGATTGAAGAAGCGGGACGATGCCGAGGGTCGCACTGGCGGAGTCACAAATCGATTAGGGAAAGCATGAAAAGTAATAATATTGAACATAGCCCTCGCGAGCCGGCGATGAACGTTGATGTACGAGCCGTAAATGTAGTTAAAACCGAGGCCAGAGCGTCGCGGTTCTGATGAGAAAATTTATATCAAATTACGGTACAGCATTTTGTTGCTGCAGGGGGTCATCCGCGGTTCCCGTTCTTCGGTACGCTATCGTTTATTTCTTCCTTTCGCTGCCCTAGATGGTACGTGACACATCTGAGACGACGACGCAAACGAATCAACTCAACAGAAATCAAGTGTATTCTGGCTGGCGACCAACAAGGCTGTACCGAACATCGGCCGGGTTTTATGACCATGACATTCATTTTATTGAAGCTTACCACAAAATGAGAACATGCCGTAACATAGACATGTGTTTCAGAGTGAATAAAAAGACTATTGTCAATTATAATGGTTAGGAGAAAAGTTACCACAAAATATTATTAGTTTATTTATATTTTATTTAAATTTAATTAAGGTCGCCTAAATAGCGTATTCTTTTCTTTAATTCTGCAGTTTTACTATATCTCAACTTTTGTTCAAAATAATATCATACAGCGTTGTTTGTTTGTTTCTTTGTTCTAACGTATGCATTAAAAAAAATAGACATATTTTAACGATTTTTCCTGCAAAAACGGAAAACGCTAGCAACTTCCGGTTGAATGTAACATAAAGAGTAGCATTTCTTTTAAATTCGAAACAAGTTTGACAACTTTATCATTAAAATTGAATCCGCGGTGGCCAAAACAGCAAACCGTCTTCGTTTGATAACGTGTAAAATCTTTCAGCATTATAGCGGAACGAACTTGTTTGATTTTGTTAGACATTTCTTGTCCACCGAATTCAGCTGATATGAATTTTTAACTATTTGGTCACTTATGGAGACAGGTTGAAAATCATTTGGAAGCCTTGGTCCGGCCACTGACTGTGCTGCGAGACCCCAATATGCGATTTCTTATCGTCGATGAAAATTTGTCTATTTTTTTTAATGCATACGTTACTATAAGTTTTTCAAGTGACAAAAATTAAACCGGAGCCAGTCTGAAACTAAAAATATAATCCTTTTCGTAAAATTATTAAAGAAAATACGAGGCAACATTACACATGAATCAAAATAAATTTCATTTCAATGTTTCGATACTATATGGAAATAATCATAACCATAACAGTATCGAAAATTTGACGACGTGAATTAACATAAAATAAAATAAATATGTTTCACTTTATTTACGCCTCATGATAGATAGTAAAGTGCAATAGCAGTATCTTATTTACGAGTTATTTTTCATACTAATTTATCATATTAAACGACCTTTCAAGCAGATCGATCATGAATATCGATTTTCCACTTGCTATGCCGGGTGCAATAAATGACGATTTTCTCCTCGATCACTCATTCCCATCGAGAGATCTTCCACCACCTTTCAACATTTTCCCATTACCACCTGCTTAATGAATATTCATCACCACGCCGCATGGTTTTCATCGTCGACGACGGCAAAAACCAAAGTATTGGCGCTGAAATGGAAGTAAAAACCCCCGGATCGTCCCGGAAAGTGCGGTGCATCATATCGGTGCATCTGCAAACCGCCCGGCGGACTTCGTCACATCGACACCCCACTCGGGTGGAGACCACTCAACACCTTCCCTACCCAATGCGGCAATCGACGCACGGTTCGTGCGCGCTGAGGGCGAGTATTAATTAATAGAAACGTGCTATTGACTCTCGATCGCCAATTAATCAGCCTCTTGTGGACGTAATTTATCTTGCGCACTAAGCAAACGAACACCATCTTCACATTAACAACCGAGCTAGCGCGCTTTGGACGTACGCGCTCGGTTGGGTTTCGAACTCAACCCCGACATGCGCAACCAACTCAAATGCCTCATAAACGGTTCTTTTGAGTGGCTGTTTCTTCAAGTGGTTAGCTGTCATAGATGTTAATTGCTTTGGTCGTTTTAGACTAGTTCAAAAGAAAATTTCATAGAGCGATCATGTACGATTTTTTTATTTGAATAAAAATGTCTTTGGGTAGCTTAAGTTTTCTTTAGATAACGCTAAGAAACATCATCTTCGGAAATGATCAAATTAACAACAACTGACACACACGCCGCTTCTGTTTGTAGCTGTGGTCGGTAATAGGACTTCCCTTTTGCATCCCCCTAACAAAACGATCAAACGCCCGGGACTTTGTGTGCATGTTTATCGTTGGCTATAATAGTTAATTAAAATTGTTAACATCATGAATGATTGTAACCATAAATATTGATGCTGCGAGTGCATCGGTAACCACCATGGTGCGCCAACCTCGTGCTCGCGGAAGCGCAATCCGCATCGGAGGCAATAAATAAAGTGCAAACTAGACGCGCGAGCCGATGGTGCGGACGCTTTGCTCGGTTCGCTATAAAATTGCACACTTTTGATTGCAAAATTATGACCCTCGAGATGTATAGTTGGCAGGGAAATTACGGAACGCTTTTCCATCCGTTGAGTGTGTGTGTTGGGCGATGCGACGCCATCATGCAGATGCTTTTCTGCATCGGTTGTCTGCCTGTCCGAGTGAAATGCTACGATGGTGAGATGGCTGACTTACCTGGCGTACTTGTTTGAACTGCTCCTCGAAGCTCCAGCCGTTGTTTTGCTGCGACGAGTTCGACGTTTCGCTGGAGGTTGACGAATTGGAACCGGGATTGCCTGCGGCAAGTAAAAGTTGGAAAGCGCATCACGCGGTCAATATGTGTTTTATGATGGAATTGGCACAAACATGAAGAAATATGAAAATTAAGAAAATTCAACTAGGCAAGTGAAAATTAAATTTAGGTTTAGGAAGCTTTAATGCAAATTAATATGGAAGATAAGAAGTTTTAAATTGAAAATATTGATGCAATTTACTTAATTTTCTGATAGTGATTTTGATAAAACAAGCAAGAGAAAAGTCAATATCGCATGAGTAAAGTGTGTATAAGAAAATCGTAGACAATTTTACTGAGAATAATTGAATACAACTAGGTATTCTATTTTCTCTACAGCTTAAAACGTTAAACAGGGAACACAAGTTTAGTTTTTTTGTGACTCTTTATCAATAGTATTATTTAAAAAACCTATAGAAAAACAGATCATGCTTATAATAAAGCTTACCTTTTTTTAAAGTAGAAATTTAAGATTAAATAAAACAAACAAAACATTGCCTATAAATTTTTAACAAGCGAAATACAAAAGCGAAAGAAGAGATATAAAAATGCCAAATAAGCGGAACTTTTGAAAAATTGTAAAAAATCCATATTAATGAAGAAAACGAGAAAATGAAATTTGTAGTGTTTACACTCACCATCCTTGCTGATCGGAGCGTTGGGCAGTGTGAACGAAAAGTTCCCACCATTTTGCGATCCCGATTGTGTCTGCGAGTTGCCACCTCCACTCCCTGCCGGTTCCCGGTTGGTCATGGACCCACCGGAGCTGCCTCCACCGCTGCCCGTCCGTGAGTCCTCCCTTCCGGAGCCAAACAGTCCCAAACCCGCTCCGGATCCGTTCATGTTGGCCGCAAGCGCCTGCCCGAACGGCGAGGAGGCCGCATGGAGGGCGGCAAAGTCGGCCGCCATCTGTTCCCCCATCAGGGCGCCCACCTTCATGTCGCGCACCTGCATCTTCAGCTTCTCCAGCACGTCGCCCGCGTGGTGCCCCGCGGCAAGCCCCGACGCCAGCCCCGAAAGACCCGGCACGTTCATGTTGAGCGCCGTCAGGTTGCCGAGCACGCCGAGCGGGTGGTTGGCACCGAACTGAGCCGCCGCTGCCGCAGCCGCCGCCGCCGCCGTTGCTTGACTGTCATATACACACACACACATTGGGTAAGGAAATTAATACGATCTTAATTGGACGCACACGGGACACCCTTACCTTAGCTCGGAGTGGTGGTCTGGACTTCTGCCAAACTCCATGCCGGATGTCATCTTCGCGTCGGACGGAGGACGATTCACATTAACGCCCTCGTCGCTCGACTCCCCGTCCCGGCCCGGATCCGTCTCGTGGTCGGAGTGTTCGTCGGCGATGTTGGACTGTGCAGGGAGAAAACAGAACACCGTGTCACTTGAGGTGATCGAGATTGTGGAAGCTTCGAAAATTTTATAAAATCATTTAACAAGTTTGCAAGCAATCTTATTTAAAGCTGCTAACATTATAACATTTTTTTAAAAAAAGTCTTTAAATAACCTATAAAATGTTGTGCAAGAACGAAACCAGCCGAGATATAAGACATGAAATAATTAATCATCAAGTGGCTGCAACACGGCCGAATCTTAAGATGAAAAATTGTAGAATGAAGATGGGAGGAAATACAGTAAAACGATCATCCCGGCGGGTGACTTCGATACGCCGCGTTGCATTCACCGTCCATCGGCCAAACAGCGCTATGACACGGCAACTGTCGCGAGAAGATTAACTGACACGTCCATATATTTAACACTCGTTTGATACATTGTCGTCGAGACGGCGTGGATAGCGCTCTAGCCCTAGACACATTCAAGTGGTTCTCCGCTCGGTGGAACGTGTCTCAAATCTCGCACGATAGTCTACCCGGCCAAAGCTAGGAACAGGCCAGCCCCCCGTGGTTTCGATCGAACTCCTCTAGAATTCAACGATCATCCTACAAGCCGCTTTACGGAAATAAAATACGGTAGCGTTGGGAACATTTTTATTGCCACTTTTATAAGCCAGTGGATTTCGGTTGATATTAAACTGTCAAATTAATGAAATTGATGTAATTTTTACTTCCACCATTGTATTTTTTTCTCTGCTCGATCGAAGGTTCATCCGTATCCACTCCATCGACTAGCGAGGGATTAAAGAGTACACAGGGAGTGGGAAAGAAAAATCTGTACAGAAGCGCAGGCGGAGAAATTCGTGCCGGCTTAACGATTAACACTTAACATACGACCCGGCAAAGGTCCGACCCGGTGTTCGGGGAGAGGCGCCAACCGAAGAAGCATCGGGGAGACGAATTTGTCTCCACAGACCACTCGGGGAGGGAAAAACATCAACACCATCGGTAAGGAATTTTATACGACCGCGGATGTTTGGGGTCATCGCAATGGTCGGGGGTTGTGATGTTGTGAATAAATATAAAAATCTCATTCCACGCGCGGGATTGTTTCAACGGTGGTAGAGGGTTTGAACGGGTGTTATAGCACATTAATTTGCACGAAAATGTGCTGTTGTACCGGAATGCCGATGGGTTTCCCGGGGGTTGCGAGAGTCATGAGAATTTAATTGATTAATTTATTGACCGAGGTGAAATGTTGCGATGACAGCGCGATCGTGTTTTATCAGCCGGCTGTGAAAAGAATCCACAAACATGTTCATCAAACACGCCGAGTGGGTTTTTTATTACCATTTCATTAGGCAATATCAAAATATGTTTAAGAAAATTTGCCCCTTTTTAACGATATGTCATCGCTGGTAATGATTTATGATTCAGATCGCCACTATTTTGTTTTGAAGAAAATAAAATTAAAACCAATCGAAAAATTAAGTAAAAAGCAGGACAATTTAACAAGTAAACTGTACATTCAAAAAAGTGTTCATTTGGAAATAAGCTCGTAAAAATATCTGTAGGAAATGAGGCGGGATTCCCCTCCCTGCAGGCAAACAGTCGATCGATGATCGATAGGGCAAACATAATCCATTTCACACCATTTTCAAAGGGAACCTCCACTTCGGCAAACAGCGTATCTGAAGCATCCGGCGAAGCTAGTGGCGCATAAATTAAACACACATCCGCGGAGTGCCCGGACCGGACACGACGGGTGCGGCCCCGGGATAGCCTCGAATCCGAGCCAAGTTTCATTTCATCGCATTCCGGTTACTTTCGTGAGTGTGTGTGTTTGTTTTTTCCCGACACGCCTCATCGACCCTGACTCATCTCACCCCGTTTTTTATTATTTTTGCCGACGGAAACGGCGGGACAAAATGGAGACACATTGTATTTCTTGATCCAACACGGAGCGACACTTTTACATACCCGATCCGAGTCCAGCTGTCTGTACGAAAGTATTTCAATCCGCTTGTTGCGAGTCGGTTTGACGCAATTCGAAAGTCCTCTTCCGGTGAGGACACGCGTGCTGGCGGAAGTGAAGTAATAAAAGTTTCACTCGCGGCCTTCTTTTGTGACGCGAGGATACATCAGAATCGAATCGGCAGCACAAGATCAGGATCAGATCCCGATGGGGCTCGGGGCGAATAATCATGGAGTGTCAACCATCTTGAGAAGCTTCCTTCGGTTAGGTCACGATGGAAAACTTTACCACAAAGGCAAACCGAACCGGCGCCGTAGAAGTGACGTTTTTTCCATAAAATTTAAATAAGAAAAGGCATATCGATCACATCCGAATGGGTGGAACAAAGGGAACGCAGTGTTCGTCGGGTCGACATCCTTGTCGTTCGATACGCGAGTTCCATTCAGTTCGAAGTTTATTTTCATTGTACAGTTTTATTTAACAAAAAAAAACACAAGGAGGTTGTAATGAAATTCTTTTCTTAAGCAAATAAAGCTTCTCGACCGATCGCTGCAGACAGAGTCGGGTTGGGGCCGAAGCATAATTTGCTTTGATTTTGTGGTTGTCTTCTTACGTCTACGTTTCAGTGTTTAACACTTCTGCATCATCCGGGATTTTTATCTTCATTTTTCCCTCTCTCATACACGGCGTCTCATCACTTTCTGTACTTCGTTTAAACCCCTTTTTTGAACGTCTTCGTTCGAATCAACCCACGCCCCGCGTTGCCATCTCCCGTGACCGGCACCGGACGTCAAAGGAAAGGAAACAGGAAATTTGAAAATCAACACTGGCCGCGCACTGGGGCCGTGATGAAATACGACAATCTTGCCAACTGGGGGGAAAAAAACCCATCCCAAAGACACCAAGAAAAGACGGTGTGAGGGGAGAGTTTGTCGCACGATCGTGTTTTTTTCCTTTCTTTGAATTGATTCTTTTTTTTCTGTCTGGAAATAAAGACCAATTGTGAACCGGACAAACTATAGCGATCCCAGTCGAGATCATTAAATTAACACACCACACAATATGAAACTCGACGATCGATGTTTGGTAGCCAACTCCCTTTAAGAAGTAACTCCCAAGTAGGGGGAGAGAAACGAATAAAAAACACACAACTCCACCTAAAACGGTGTCCGATCAAGAATTCGCTCAAACCATGGGGAAAACGGTTTAGGAGGGAAGGAAGGCGAGGGTGTTTTTCGATGGACACATCACGAAAAGGATTGACCAGCTTTACATCAACAGTACAGCACCGAAATGTAATGTAAATATTGGCCGACGAAGATCGGGTCGGGCAACAAGTGTTCGGCGTAGGTTCGACGTTGTTCGGTGGAATAAAGTGTAAAAGATTCAACAAAAATATGATCCCGACCGATCCCCCTAGCGAGGAGTGGCCGGTCTCGTTTTTTTTGTCGATGTTCTCTATTGGACGAGCTATTTACGAGGTTGTTTGTATAAATTGTTTAAAATTCCATCTTTTTAGATTGGTAAAGTAAAGTGTTGCGAAATAAGTTGATTTTTTGTTCATGGTTCAACTCTCTTTCGTCTTATTGCATTCAGACAGATTTTGAGGTTTAAATAGCTTGTAAGGCATTTCATTGGAAACAGGGATAAATTTTATAAATTTTGAACAAGGGTAATATTTTTGTCTTAGTTTTTCGTTCAGAAGGTTTAATTTTCTTAATCGGTAGATTTATTTACTGTTTTTGTTTCTGCGCAAAAAGTCAACTTCGATTCAAAAATTGCTTAATTTAATGTAATTTTATGCAGTTATATTTTGTCTATTTATAATTTCACTTTCCTTTTGCGTTTCATTTGCCTTGAAAATTGTTAAATTTAACTTTTAAAATCAACTGACAATTTAGCTCCAGGAATATTTTCCAAGCATCGATTTAGTACAACACTGAACACAACATTCAACCATCTTTCAAACAACTCGAACGGCAAGCCAGACACCTCCTCTCACGTGGAGGTCATCTTCCGCTACTCTCCTTCCTTTTTATAATTAAACACATTCGGCCCATTCCATCCTGTTGACACATTCAATTTGACTATTGACATATCAAGCGAGAGAAGTGGATAATTAATAAAAATGCGCGCCAGCAAGACAACATCCTTCATCGTCGGCGATGGTGGTCTATGGTGCTATATGTTTTACCTGTCCGTGTTTCGTGCCTTGTTTTTCCTCCCCGTGGTCCCAGGGGCTGCAGATGACCAAAGAAGCAAGCGGGAAGGGCAACACTGCGAAGGACAGCTCCGACTCGTCCGAAGGTGATCGGTTTGGCTCCCGCTCGCTTTATTAGTGTTCGGCGCGCGAAAGTGCATTTAATGTGGACTCACTCGTCCGCGACCACTGGGAGCCCTCCTGTTCGGAACATGCCTGGTGGTCCATTGTCAATCTCGTTCTCTCTTCCTTTCACCCATTCATGTTCGGTTTATTACGTGCGATATAAAGCTTTATAGTTCAACCGTACCGTCGAGGGGTACGTGCCCTTACATCTCCGGACGCCTAGAAGTCAAACAGAACAAAACAAAAAAACATGGAAAAACCGGCCCCCGGAGAATCGAACCACCGACGAAATGGTGGTGGATTGAAATATCGTTCCAAACAAGTGGAAGATTGGAAACCGAAGGGATCCCGGGACCCTTTTAATATCAACGTGTGACTTCGGGGCAGCCCTTTTCCGGTTGCAGCCGGACGATCGCGGATGAGGCGTGCTCACGGAGCCGATAAATACATTCGTAAAGGGTAAGATCAATATTTGCTCGCTTATTCACGCACCGGGCGCGTTTCTTTTTAGCCGGCCATCGGTCTCCGACATCGGTCCGGGCCCGACCGGCCATCCTTGATCGAGATGCAAGCGAAGATGCAAGCTGATGTAGATGATGATCGGGATAATGTGTAAGAATTTTATCCCGATCGCCGCGCAGGACCGCTGGAGAAGTGACCGATGGGGCGATGGGCTCGTCTAGCATTAATGCAAACATCCAAACAGACACGCAAACACAAACGCAATGCCCTCCGTGAGACACAATGCCAGTGGGTTCGATACGATGCTGGCGAGCGATTTGCTAAAAGAATTCTCGACATCTCGTCGTCGTCGTCGAGTGAGCGAGCGGCAAAGGCTGCTCATGTTCGTGCATGCAGCACATGCTAATGAACGATAATTACGAGTTGTCTATAGAGGAGCATTTTTGTTTTTTGTTCTCCCCTTACCACTTTATTTGCATAGCCTTACCCCCTTTGCCGGTCCATAGCGTTCTCGGAGGGCAAACTGCTCGGAGCTTGTTAGAAGAATTAATCCAACACGAAGCAGGGGGCAAAGGGGCGAAACGTTATAGAATATTTTATTTCCAAGTGTGATGCAGCAAAGTGCATACCATGCCAGCGGAACAGTTGCAGCAGTACATCATACAAAGTGTTACAAACTTATTCGAACCGTTTTATGATCCAAACTGCTTTGTAGTTAAGGCGTGGGAGAATGAAGAGTTGACGCAATGCTTCCGGGGGTCTTTCAGTGGGGACGGTCTTCGGAAACTTCCTTTGAAGCCAAAATCCTTCAACTATGACGATCTTTATAGCCACAAATCAACGCCTCTATGCCTAACCTTTAGATTTTAAAAAGCCATAAAATTTGTTTCCTTACTAGAAATATTCTCTTTGGTGTTCTACAATTGCTACAACTTATTTGTGTTTCCAAATAAATCAAAACCAGTATCAATTTCTTCCATTTCTTGTGACTCGACCTACCCGAGTCCAAACACCAACCCAAATCAGGGTCCTTAAATAAACAAACCTTTATAATTTAATAAACAGATATCACTTACGCCCAATCTCGTTAGGGGTTTGTCACGACCAACGAATGGAACACGCAGGACACGAGCTGGTTGCGGGCCACGATGCGGGCTCATGTTTGCCAATTGACCCATCTCATCCCTCAATCGGCCCCTTCGATTCGATCGGATATGGGTGACATTACCCGATGTCAATTTCTCAATTAACCGCAAACCGAAAGAGTCACAAGAAGTGGACGTTTTCCTTCGGTGATCGTATCGTTTGGGTTATAATCCGATCGCACGAAAAGATCCGGGTCAACCCAGAAGGGAGACCGAAATATGCGAAACGGGACAACTATTTTGGGACAACGAGGAGGTTGACGGTGGTAAATCACGGTCGATTCATGGGTCAATCAAAAGTTCAACCCTCAACCCATACAATTTCGTTTTCAGGAATCGATTGGAGTCTCAAGCGACTTGTCTTTCCAGAACTCCCAGCGGGATCTGGTAGGGCGTGAAAAGTGGAACCCGATACAAGAACTATTTTTCCACGCCTGTCCTTGCCGTTAATAAAGTGTGTCCTTCTCTGATCCACCTACGCCTGTATGTGAGCCAGCCACTTCCCATTCGTAAGCCCTCGTGCGGGCAGTATTTCTCGAATTCCGGGCAACTTAATTAAAGGCCACAACAAACGGGACGACGGGTACGGGCAACATTATGACATTATGATTTATGTATCGATCTACTTTATAACCGCCCGACCGAGGAAAACCCAGTACGTTCCGGTGGAGAAAAAAATAAATAAAACAAAAGCCGCCCCGAGACCCCCGAGTGTGTGAAATTGAATCCTTCAAATCCTTCCGACGACGATGAACGGAACGGGGCAACATTATGATATCATTCCCGTGCGACAGTGTTCCGCTTTGCCGAGCTGCAGCATTTATTGCGAAGCGGCCTCGGACATCGTTTTCTTGGCGATTGGGCTTTGCGTGGCTTCCCTCCGGCGAAGGAAGCCCTCCGTAGGCGACGTCTCCGGGGCAGAGCACACGGCACGACACACATCTGCCGACGAAAGTTCCTTGCCTTGCAAGACGTACCACGCGTTGATAGCGATATAAATTGTGGTGAATATAAACGGCAGTAGAAATTCGATATTACAGACGGATTTTAATTTAAATGGAACACACACACGGTGGGGAAAGGAGAGGGTGTTGTGCGTCGGTGGTACGGCGGAGAAATGGTCCGAGGTAAGCACATTACTGACGGAAAACGTGCCCTTCGTTGGTTTGGTTTACGTTCCGATTCTTTATCTTTGAAATACAAAGAAAAATGTTGAGACGACAGAACGTTTTACAGAAGGTATTTTGAACGATATGTTGAAAAAAATACGTTGATAATCACTGTTCATAACTTTTGCAAATCAGTTTGTTTTACAAAAGCATAACTGGCGATGCGTTGATGAACATGTTTTTAAGCTTCGATTACATATAACGGACTGAAATAAACAATTTGGGACAAATTAAATCACTAGTTGATAAAAATTATGTGGAATTTGAGGAACGATACCATAAACAAACTAGGGTATGTCCTATAGTGGTGACTTGTACCAATAGTGGAGGTAGTGGAATAAAATCCTAGCTCTACGAAGAAATAAATACAATAGCGTTATTTGTCCTTGTATTAAATATTGTTTGCCAGTCCGCAATATATTAAGGCTCGAAAATTCATATTTTCCAAACAGGTTGTGCTAATATGTTGGATTTCTTAAGAATTCATCAGGATTGTCATGATTTCCTTAAAGCTATAAATCAGCGCAAAAAGCATTGGTCTATGATTCCAATGCATTGGTCTATGACCAAGACAATGCATTGGTCTATGAATAATTTGGCCGTTCTATTTGCAATATGCTTCAAAAATAAATTACAGTCAGAAAATATATTCAATATTTTCCTAATTTTCTAAGTACTACCACCACTATAGGAGCACGATTCCATCACCATTTAAGGAACCATACCACCATTATAGAAACAACCGGCCAGGAAGAAATTAACGGTTTTTTTAGTGTATTTTTCATGATCAATAGAGAAAATAGATGTTTTTCTGAAGAATAAAGGTGTTTTCATCATTATTGTTATAAATATGTAAAATATTCTGTTATATCCACTTATGAATTACATTGTTTATAACATGACTAAGTGCGACACTGTTGGTACAGTAACTCTATTTTCCAACGCAATCTACTCATTGACAATTTTATGAATTCATAATTTTAAAACAAATAAATTGTATGGAAGGTTGTTTCTAAGGAAATACGTATCTGATATGTTCCAGAAACCAATTAAATTAAAAGCTATCCAAACAATATCGATGGACCATTTCGCCTACAGACTAATCTTGTATTTGCAGTCATTGATAGAGCCTTCTATTGAAACGTGTCCCTACATCTGCAAGCTCAAATAAGCCAGTTTATCGAGCTATTGTGGCACGGGTGTACATAAAAATTCGCAACATGCTTGCACCGGCTCTACATAGTTATAGGTTGTTACGTAAATAAACCCTGTCCATTCTGAGTGGCCCCAATGCGTAGTACGGCACCGCAAATACACACAAACACCAACCGCACACAAAATCAATAATCCCCACAAATGCGCCCCAAACGGTTGAAGGCAACTATAGAAACACGCAGAAAAAGTATCGATTTAAATTAACGTAAATTGCGCGAAAAATTGACCGTCCGCCCAAAAAAAGGCTCTTCCTTCTTTCTCCGGCGATTTTGGCCTTATTGCAGAGCGGCCAGCGGTTGCGTTTGCGATGCCGAGGCATTAGGCACGGTTCGTCGGAGTGCGTTTCCGGTGTTCGTCAACGGGCCAATTAAACCGGGGCTCGGGGCGGGTTGATAAGAGGTTTGAAATCGTTTCGTGGAAAAAGGAATAATTTTACGTGCTTCGGTTTTGAACAAACATTTACCAAAGGGTGTTGATTGGAAGGTAATTTTTATCCAACACTACGTTGGGCATCCAAATTTAAACAGTTGTTGATGTAAGAAACTCAATATCCTCAACAAAACAAAAACAAATTTTTAAATTATTTCACAGCTATCAGCAAAAAGCAAAGTTTTACTTTTTCAGCTTATCTTGAGTTAAATCGTTTGCTTGAAAACCTTCACCCTACGGAAACCGCTATGCATGTGTGTGATTAAACGAATGCAATTAAAATCCCCCACCGAATGCACCAATGTGCAATGGCGACCTCGCACCTTCAGAATGCAAAAAAAACCTTCCTCACATACATAAATACACACACACACACACGGTCGATAAGATACAAAATATTGTAGCTGGCAAAGAAGGATGGTGAATTCATCCGTCTTTTTTCCTTCCTTTTACATAATTTAAAAAATACCAACGCATTATCATACATCGCTCGGTTCGTTGGAGGGTCCGATAAAATTACCTCCGCTCGAGTCGTGTGGTCCCAACGTGCAGATTGTATGTGTTTGTGTGTGCATATGTACTTGGGATGCATTCATAACCATCGACTGCAACCGTCCGTCTTATCCTCGGCCCACAACAGATTGCAACGACGATGACGATGATGACGGTTGGGACGTCCGAGCCGTCCACTCAACCGTTGCTGGGGTGTAAAATTGCAATAAAGCTTAAGTGGTATGTACGGCTTACATATCTCCACCTCGCTGACGACACTCTATCGTCTCTTTATCTACCTCCCTGTTTGTGTTTTTTTTTCTCATCTCTCTGTTCGCCACTCGTTGATAAACGCCACGCCTATTTGTAATTTAATTTTTATTACCAACCCTTCTCTTCGGCGGTTATCGCGTCGCGCCAGGAAGGACTCGGCCCTGTGTGAGTGCGTGGAAAATGGACGAGAATAGAGGGAAAAAGGGAGGCCGTTTTCATGTAGAATGCATTTCCAACGACCGATTTACGATTCACGTACACGACACTGCATGGAACGTCTAACTTTGCCTTAGAAGCAAACGATCGCCCTTTGCTTTTGAGGTTAACTCTAGTGCCCTTAAGGAGACTTCCTAAGGAGGGATAAATGCGCAGTGCAATGCGATTGTGAAACCGGCAATTTCAACTGATATCTCTTTATATAATCGAATTAAAGTCAATAACGCCAACGTTTGTTCAAATCATTCAAATGTATAATGCCTTCATCTTGCCACCCGAAGCGATAACACTTACTTTTTTAAATTTCCCATCCCATTTCCGGTCGAAGTTGGATGCCACGGGAAGCAGCTTGTGACCATTTTGTGCTGCCTTTAGCTTGCACTGACTTTGCTCACCCCGATCGTACTTACTTTGCCCCCCCCCGAAGGAAGCGAACTTCATCGGAAAGGTGCCGGTTTGCGATCGTAAACACGGCAGCACGAGGAAGAGAACAATTACAGGCCGTTGGCTTTTTGCAGTATTAATTTTCATTTGGCAATTTTTCCCCGCCCTGGCCGCACTCGCGAACTACTGTTGCGTGCTCGAGAATACCCGGGAGGCCGTTAAAAAATTCTGCAATTATGAATTAATATTCGCCATCGTTAAAAATTTACTAAAGCAGTGTACAGGCTTTCATTCGCTGCGTGTCAATTTTATGATGCACAAAGATTTGCTACGGTAGGAAAGATCGAATGCAACTGACGACCGCAACGATAATTTACAATTATGGAAAATTTGCTTTTTAAAGTTTGATAATAATAAACCATCAACATTTGGAATTTATGGAATGTTTCCTTTAATTCCTCAAGCTAGCGACATGAGCCAAAGCACAAATTAAATATTTAATTTATGCTAATATAAATGTATACATTCATGTCAGCTTACCCTTTTTACCGAGTTCGTAGTTCGTACCTCCATCAACCAGCAAAGCATCCCCAAAATCTATTAGCAATCGATCACCCACTCGTGGTTACCTTTTGGGTCGATCTCCCACCATTACTCTCGCGTCTTCCCTCCGTTGTTCAACCATCAGCGTTAAGTGGACGTTATTACAGAGGGCAACAATAAAGCCCGGAGATCGACAAATTACCAAGTGCCTGGTACTTGATGCCAACCAGTACCGGTACCAAATCAACCTACAGTTGATGCACTGCCAAAAGGGATGAATTATCTGCGTGACGTAACATGGCTCACCGCATAAACCACTGACTGATCGTCTCACCTACGATCGCCCCCACCCTCCTGAAACATATGGGAACCCAATGTGAAGCCGAAAAACCACAAAATTGGTCACCATCACCTTCGCCAGTACGCCAACATGTGCGAGACTCAATAGTTAACATTTAACATCACTTAATGCCAACCCGTTTCGATCGCGATAGGGGGGTAAGTCATGTCGTGGGAGCTTGGAAGATGAAGACAGCTTGAATCAAAGGTGAAAACAGGTAAAACGATTCATGTAAGGTTCCAATCATCAGCTTTATCCGCAAGGAAAATTAAATGATTTTTATTACAGCTTTCGACTCACGATTACTTTCACTCATTTGCATAAAAAGCTAAAGTTTAGTATCGCGATAAGCTTCAACAAAAAATGCCTATTTGCTATCGTAAAAGTATAGTTTGGACACTATGGAAAGACCTTTTATCTTTTTCAATCAAAAATAAATTTAAACATTTTTTTTGCAACATACCTCAGTAATACTATAACTACTTATACCAACGAAACAAAACGAAAAAAGCAGATTTAAACAACATTCACCTAGCTTCGTTGATGAGGTTTGCATGGATGCCAGATGTTACACAACATTTACCACACCAGATGTACAAACCAATGAATATAGAAACTAGTTAAACCTAAAAATATTGTATTGATTTTAGATTAGAAAAAAATAATTAGTAATATTAGTTTCGAGAAGATGATGCACAAACGATTTATCCTTTTCACAACAATCTCATTATTCTCAAAGAGCTTGGTAATGCTACCTTATGGTATAAATCATAAGTTGTAACTAAGTTCAAGAATAGCTTAACCTTTGTAATGAAAGCGTTTTCAGCAAATGCCAATCCGTTTTGATAGATTACATACAACCACGATACTACTTTTACTAAAAAAAAGTTCCAAAAAGAGGATTGATTGAGAGATTTGTTATTAATAAAAATGTTGGCTTTACGATAGCTGATATTTCATAATCATATCGAAGTAAAGAATAATATTTCTAACATATAACTTCCATTCTCTCAATATCTCATACACATGCTGTTGTTGAAAATGTCATCAGTCGCTTTCATTACTACTTCTAGTTCATTTCTAGAATGAAATGATTCCTCTACTAGCACTATGAACCGATTACAGACAATTATTCGCCGCCAGTCTTTGCGTTGCATTTACGAAACCACCCTGTCTCTATTATCATCCTGCGCTATCATTCCGTGACAATCACCTGCAACTTCCCACTTCGATGCAGTCATTTTCCGAGCTGACAGACAGTGACCGGTGCAACGATCCTTTTACCGCCTTGCAACACCATCAGCCTGTGCCTGGGAAACAACGCAGATTTGTCACACGATCAATGGAAAAGTCGACCTTTTTCCACTGCAAAGTGCCGAAGCACGCAAAGTGGCCCATTTTGTTCGATTGTCCAGCGATTGCCCGCCCGGAATGCCGTAGCTGTTCGGTGGGAAAATCGGACGCGTGTGAAACAAAACCGCATTGCCAAGAAAAAGGCCTTCTCTTCGGTTGAAAAAAATACCGATTGATCACTGGTGGACGACTTTTCCGAGCTCCACACAGGGACACAAAGATCCCTGCCTACCTGTTTCTCTCGGAATGAAGGGGAAAAAAAGGCTCACTTTGATTGTAGTTTGTTGGTAAACACCTCGTTTTGCATCTGTCCGCAGTGGACGCCATTTTTTCAGCTTTTCGCTTTCTTCAGCTTTTTTTTTGTTTGGCACGACTCGAGCCGTCCGTGCGTGCGTGATTACGTGCGTGCGCACCTGTGTACGCACCTGAGCGAAGTTATACACTCTTTCCAATTTCAATTCCAACACCGGGCCCGGTCGCAGCGAGGCCTCAGCACCGTTTTCGAATATGTAACCGATCGATAATTACCAGCGCTCTTTCTCAAGGGTAATTACGATGGAAAAGGCTGGGACTTTGCGTCCCACTCCGTTCGCTGGCACCTCACAGGGGCCTTTTGCTTGGACACTTTTTTGTATCGATGATCGGTTTGCCCGCGATATGCTGATGACGAAATATTAATTCGGTCATATCATTTTTTGCCTCACCTTTGCCAATTGCAGCTTCTGTTTCGATCTCCGGAGGACACCGAAACACCGGTGTAGGTTTGGATTCGGTTCGATAATTATCGTCCTACCTTACCGCAGCTGTCCACTTCTGGCACCAGGTTGTACAAACTTACAATTTCAAATGGATCTACCGACACTGAACTGTAGTTATCTGAACATTTTTTTATGATTAAATTTTTTATTTTGAAATCTCCAACAATAAAAGCAGGTTTAGGATTAAAATCATTTTTTTTTCATACTTGATTTTTACTATACGAGTTAAAACTAAAAAAGAAAGCTTCGGTGTAAATTAACCTGCTTCACGAGCTGAACTGAAAAAAAATAACCATCGGAAATCCATCATCAATCAATCAATCCATGCATCGATTTGTTGAAGAGTGCAACAAAAACCAGCCGTAAAAAACCTTGTCCATCACTCTCAGCACAAAACATGTCATGGAAGGTTTCTCTAAAATCAAGCTACAAAAAAGGGGGGGAAAATAATCAACCAACCAACCAAAGTGTCACACGACGAAGCGGCGATTTTCCACCGGTTGTCCCCCTCGTCAAAATCGGTCGCTGCCGATGGCCGGCCGGGCATAAAATGATGCTAATTTCTCCCCGGCGTATCAATTAGCTACAATCACTTCCGTCTGGCTGCGCGAGTGAGCGATTAAGTTTAAACGGTTTGTCTTCGCCGAGACCTCGAGCCGAGCTGGCCGGAGTTTGGCGGGGATGTCATACTTTGGCGGACGCGAATTTGCACGGAAAGTCGCTGATGAAAACGGCTCACTGCCGAGGCTGCAAGGGTAAGAGATGGTGCCGGGACGGGGGAAAGTGGGGCGGATTGCGAAACGTTTGCTAAGCCATCACTAACGGTATACACAATGTAGTGGGAAACGGCCTGTTTCCCCTTTGGAAATTACGGTGATAGTAAGAAAAAAGCATGAGCAACGTTCACGGCAAACGTTGGGTAGGTTTTCACTTCGGCACGCTTGAAATAGATATTTGTTTTATGCAACAACATGTTAGCAGAGGGTCATATTTATCGGTAAGCTATTAAAGTGATTGCACCTTTTTGAGATCATCAAACCATCAAATGATCTTGTTGATGATGAAGGTAATGTTTTGAGTGTTTTGTTTTGTCTCTTTCGTCTGTAAATTTCTTTCTCATCCTCATGCCAGTCAAATGATTGATAAATCATGCATATTTCAATAGATGCTATTTGTAAATTGTGTTTTTTGTAGGACCAAGTAAGGTTTCTTAACAAAACCAGTTAAAAAAATTAGATATTAAAAGTAATTATATTTCTATGGCTTTTCAAAGCGCAATTTTTCTTCACATGTTGCTTATTCTTATTATGACTATAAAGATGTTCAATTGCTTCATTAAGAACAGTTATTAAATAACTCATATTTGTACGCGAGCTCAAGTGTGAAAGTGAATATTCGTAAAAAGAAATAAATAGCTGATAAAGTAGTTTCTTGAATGATTGTTAACGAAACACTTGAACTATTTCCTAGCAATCATTAAATCAATAGATGAATGAATAACATTATCTCAATTAAAAGGTTGTCGATGTTTCCGTCCAAACTTGTCGCAAATGTAGTTCAAGCATTTCTATGGTAATATTGTCCCAAGAATCAGTCATGAATTTGAAGTGGATGCTACTGCATTGTAGATGTTTTTTTAGTTGTATACGTCTCTTACTTGGTTCGGTTAAATTAAAAATATAAAAACGTTTGATGTTCAGCTTCTGATCATACTAATCATGATTAATAAGCAAGATACATATAGCTAGATGCACAGGAAAAATATGTAAAGCAGTCAATAGTTAGTAAATGTGCTTCAATTTCAATATAAAACTAGAAAGAAAAGTGAATCGATTTATAAAGGAAACTATTAAAACAAGGTTGTTACAAAACAATACAGCATCGTCCGACGCAGGAAAAAAAGGAACAAAAGGTATCATAGCACAAAAAGTAATTTCCCACCAGAGTGATAAAAAAGTTAATAAGGATTCACCACAATTCACAGTAAATCTGTTTTGCCTTTCCTTTAACGACAATTGTCACACCATCCAATCTCAGTTCCCAGGGCCGCCGTCTGGTGGCTGGTGGAAAATGGGAAAAGGTTAAACATTTCCCACCAGCACCAACACCACTACTAGCAGCGCAAGGCAGCCAGTCGGGTGGGAATGTTAGACAACCTGTCGAAGCCGGAACGGTGGTTGTCTTATCAGTCAAGTGCACCCATCGTACGCTAAGTACTATTATTTTCCCTTTATTTTGCTCCGTACACCCCCCTCCCCGCGCGTACCGACGCTTACCAACACCACGATCGCCTCACGCTGACGGTGATGAAAAGGCTAAGGAAAAGGAGGGTATCGTCGGGCGGGAAAAGCGCTTACGTCGAGCATAACTAGCTGCCACAATCAGCGCAGCGCCTCCCTGGCAATGATAATTGCCAGCTCACACCGCAAACGCCGTCCCTCCGAACGCGATGTTGCTTCCGTCCGAAAGACGGGCGCCATTTGCTACTGCAAACCACTGCACCATGGCCGCAAATGGTTGTAATCATTTCGTTACCGCTGTTTTATTTTTCTTCCCCCTGTTTTTTTACTTTATTGGTTACCTGCACTTAATTTGTATTAATTGCGGGATAATTGTTTTGAATTAATTACTGCGGATATTGTGTGTACGCGGGCCAGGTACGTATGTTTATTTACCCACAAACACATAGACAACACGAAGGGGCAACGACGCTCGGTCCTACCCCGAAAACACTACCCCAGCACCATCCAAGGATGCGTTGGTTTTTCGTCTCGAAGTAAATGGTTTGTGGTGGTTCGTTTTCTTCACTCGAAACCTGCGGTAAGGCGTCATCGTAGTTGTCGTCATCGTCGTTGTGTTTTCCCTGGGTTTTCCTACTGCCGTTACTTGCTTCATTTTATTCTTAGAGTTTTCCCAACGTTGGCCACAGCAGTGAGCCTGTTTGTATGCGTTTTTACTTGTCCTTTTCCCTACGGTCTGCACTCGACGGGCCGCATACGATATCAAACGCTAAATGAAGCTTTCCTTCTCGACTTCCATTTCTCTTTTGCGCACAGGTAAATTATCATTCCCTACTATTGCATGGGAGTTGCACTTATTTTTATATAAATCATAATTATGCAAAAAAAAGGCTGAACTTTCTGCCGAGCAATCCTGTCAAGCATTTCGTCCAAAACCACCCCAATAAATGAAAAAGAAACGACTGCCCCTTTCAGGAAAGCGGAAACGGAATCGAACGCAAGGGAATTGCGCTGCATGCAACAGAAAATGTTTCGTGAAAAATGCAATTTGTAAACACCTTCGCTGGCTCCTCCCTATTCTAGCGAGGGTTTTCATTTTATTTATTTTAAACTTATTTATATCTTGCTCCACTCGTCCGCGAAAGTGAAGCATTCGTCCTGTTTCGTAGCATTGCACTTTAATTTTAATTTTATGTCCCTGCTCGAATACGATCATAAAACAGGGAACCTTGAACAACCAACACGTTGTAGCTCGCAATCGGGAAGGGATGGAAAAGAACTAGCAATACATTCTTTTCGAGTGTATCGAAGCATCGATGCACTCCCAGGATGGAAATTATATCCAGTAATTAAAATAAAACATTGAAACCGAAATGGAGCTAAAAAGAAAAACGAGAGGATCTTAAGTACGATCACCCCACGTGCTGAAAGGAAATGGAGCATTAAAGGAAACGTACCCCGGACCGTCCCCATCGATGATCCCCTGATGCGACTGATGCTACCGGAAAGAAAAATTAGCAAGATAAATTTTCTACCCAAAGCAGCAAAGGCAAGCTCTTTGAAAATCCCTCCATTCCCTGCCGATGGATCAATTACTTTGTTCCCGCAGCCGAGCGAACGGAACCGTTCGGCCACGGTTTGCAGACTCCGTGAAGATGATTAAAATAAAACGTTCAACCTCCCAGCCTTGCCAATATTCGCGAACTTGTCGGCGTTTCGTAGAGGCGTTCGAGAAAGAAAAAAATACCCCTATTAACGCTCGCCATACATTTAGCATACAAGCACCAAGAGAGGCTCATGCATACTAATGGCAGTTAATCCGTGTTGTTTGTAATAAAAATCGGCCGGTTCATGGCATGACCGTTCGGTTGCGATTTTATGTAAGCAAACCACTGGTTAACCGATGGCGATGGGAGCAAACGCAGAAGCGTGAAAATTTACTTCACAAACCGTTGGTTCGTGTTTCAATGTGTGCCACTTACTAAATGATCAAACAAAATTTTGTCATTACCAAGTTTACTACATTTGGAACACAAAATACACCTTTCTTTGTATTGTTTAATATTCGCTTAAAATCAATCAGAAAAATTATTCTAAACAAAGATGTCGAGCAATCGTAATCTACTTGAAAACGCGAGAGAAGCTCTCCATGCCATCATACAAAGGCACAGGTGTCTGCTTGCTAGTTTTCCTTCCATTTCGGTCCACTTACCAAAGGTGAGTCGTCGCCCAGATCGGAGTCAGTGTCCCTCTCCGCCCGGCAATTGCCGCTTCCCGCCATGGCCGCGTACACCGGCGCGGGGTCTCGATTTTTGACCCGAATCTTGAAGCCGTTTAGTGGCAAAAATGCGGCCAAAGGAATGGAACAAGCAGCTCCGGTTGGAACCGTCCAACACTTTTTGGCTTTAGCTTTTCTAACTTTAAAAGCCCTTTTTATATTGTTCTTGGTTATTCGTATCCTAACCAGCGTAGGAAGTTCCAATAAAGATCAAGTAGACCTTTTTCACACAACACAAACACTAGTACGTACAAACACGCAATTGAAATTCACGCACAAACGAATGTCCATAGAATTATTACACCAAATTCCAGCGATTAACAATATTACATCAACTTTGGAAGGAATATCATTTTAGTTAAAGGACAAATGCACAAGAAACTATCTGATCGCCAAGAACTCCACGCAGATTTTTAAAACGCACAAACACATCGACCCACCACGCTGCGGGTCGCAAAGAGAAAGCAATCACTGCTCTAATTAGAAAGGACATAAACGTTTTGCGTGGCGCCGGTACGATGGTTTTTGCGATCGTTTATATAACGATCCGCTTCCTCTGGTCCAATTAATTAGAGACAAAAATGACGCACCAAAAAGCAACCGCTCATGTTGATTGAGCCCGGTCACACCACACTCGATATCACGCAAACGACTGACGGACGCTCAGCCCTCTAAGGCTAACGAAGGCTAATGAACGGCAAGGACACAAAAAAGTCACACACAGAGAAGTGGCGCTCATCGATTAAAAAGGTTGCGCCAGAGCAGGCCGTAGCAAATCGATCGCCTTTCACATCGTAACTATGGTGACGATCGCATTAATATTGGTGTTACAAAAGTCAAAGCTCATATAAAATTGAGGATCAGAATAAAGTATATGCAAACAGCCTATCGATATGTTTGGCATTTCAAGCTTATTGAAAATCATAGGCTTGTTGTAGTTTTTACAGAGAGACCTAATAAAGTACAAATTGCTTAACTCTTGTAAAACCCGATTACTGCTATGCTATTCTAGAGTTTAATACTCAGCATTAGCCATATTACCTATTAAAAATCTTTGTTACATTTAATTATGATGATCCAAAACATTAAAAATCTAATATAATCGAAAACCCATCTTTGTGTGTTTTAACGGCTTTTCATGAAGCAAATAAAGGGTAAATAATGAATGCTAAGAAGTTAATATAGTGATTATCAAAAATAGCTTTAAAAAAGATGTATAGAAATACTTCTGAATGAAAGAAACGTTCACGTAGAAACGGTATATTCCCGGATTCGGCCCTTTAAATTTGTGAAAAAATAAATAGAACACACACTAAAATTGCAGTTGCGAGCCGTTTTCCAGTTACCGTAACGGGTTTACGACACAGTTCGAAAAAAGAACGATATCGTCCTCAGAACCTCCACATATAGTACCCGACCTGATCCCAGGAGACCACCCATAATGATAACGTTTAGTGGGCCAGAAAGAATACCGTTACCGTAACATCCTGTCCAAAAAACAAAAACAAAAAAACAAAGTGTGTCTCACGAATTGCGCGAGAAACGATCCCCCCACCAAAAGGTGCGAACGATTCCCTCAACTCGTGGGAAAATATGTTTCGGCGAAGAGATAAAACAAAAGGATGCTCGTAAAAATGACACTGGCGGTTGATGTCCTCTGTTTTTCTGCTTTTTTTAGCCGTTTTGAGGTAATTACACAACCTGTCCTGCTTACACATTTTATGCATCTAAGGGATTTCCCGACGTTTCGATAAAACCGCATAACGGCACAAATCTTGACATGCAGGTATTCAAAGCATTCAATGCCGACAAAAAGAAATCTTTTTTTCCAAAAACATTTACAGACCTGTCTGAATGTGATCACTATTTTGGACTATTACTATAACAGACTTACTGATTATATGATAAAGATTGTAAAACCATATAAATCCAACTTGTTTGTATATGGAGATAAATTATAAATTGTATTTATCATTCGGAAGGCTACAGGAATCCCATGTGCACATACATAACTATACATATGAGACTTTTCAAATAAATCATTCACATTCCGGTAGGTCTAATCACACAAAATTACAAATTATAGATCATTAAAGTGTTCGATTTACCTTGAATGTAAATTGCACCGACGGATGAAAATTGGATTAAAGTTGGGTTTTGCTAATAACTGCGTATATTTATGAGCTTTCCCATGCAGTTTGAAGATCACTCCAATCAAAGTTCACGTCCAAAAACAAATGTCGCAAGTAACTTGATCAAATTCACGGCATACAAGTTTGAGCTTGGATATAATTCACTAAAATCTAGCACTTCTCGAATGTTTCAAAAACTTATCTGAAGTTCACAAAAGATGCTGTTATCTTTAGGTTCTTCTTTCTTGTTTATTCCAAGTTTTTGCATGATCTGCTACTCGATCCTGTGTTCGTTAACGGTCACTCTCACTCTCAGTGGAGATTCTCGATGGTGGTTGCAGACGAAAAAAAAACGTACAAACTCAACCTGGCGCTAGACAGCTCGTGCCACAACAAGATGCTGGTGGGACACTCGATGACACTCGGTAAACACACAACAATTCCCCCCGCAGGCCCGGGTACCAACACTGACGTCTGTTTTCAAACTAATGCACCAATGTGTGGGGAATATTTTCAATCAACTTACTCTTACGGTTGTTTATAAACTGTATTGTAATTAAAAATCCATTTTTTTGTCGAATTTCGGTTACTTTTATTTTCCTTTACTACGTTTGACACTATTTCAAGTGATGCACTTTCTGTTTATTCTTGACCACATAATCACAATAATTCAAATATTCATTTTCTTCAAATCTGGTGCACGGTACACTGGCTTGCCAACACTTTCCACCGATACTTATCACAGAAAAGTCGATTTTTAAACAACACGGAGCAATCTTCACGAAAAAAATAATAAACTGTGTTTACGCGTCAACGATAAGCACTCGCACTAACTCGGCCGGGAAACGATCCTGGCCCTCGCATGTACCAAACACGATCGGATGCTGGTGCTTCTACTATCGTGGCTGATGGAGAAGGAGCACGCGCCTGTGCATCGCACGTTGTTCAAACCGAAACATCAACTGACGGACAGCCGTGGTGTGGAAAATCCAGCACGGCGTCTGCGTGTTCGTGCAACCGCTGAAACAGGTTTTCCTGCTTTTTTCCTCCTCGGGCTCGGAAGAGCGGGGGGTCGGCAAAAGGGACGGCTATCTGTGTTTGTTGACGGCGTCGGCGCGCCGTTTCGGTATGCGAAATAATGGACACGAGGGGTGGCAAGGCATCATCATGGCCGATGTGTCCTGTTGTGGTCCTGAGAGACTTCCGGTTGCCTGGAGCTTGAATATGTAGAGAGATTTTATTGTTTTTTTTTTTGTTTTAATATTAATGGCCTTTGCATCAATTAAAAGACAATAGAAAAAATGAAAATAATTGGAAGAAATTTTAACAAATTCGAATAATGATATAGCTCATATCATAACGATAAAGAATCAAAATGGATTACGAAACAAGCTATTACTAAAGTAATACTACTAAACCTTTTGTTTCACCCTGTTATACGGAACGTGTTAATAGCCACCCTGTTTAAAGGCGTTTTTTAGCGCATCTGATTCGTCGACAGCCCATCAGAGCGGGCGAGAAAAGGACCACTACAGCTTAGCGAAAGAGATAGCGAATGTATCGGCGTGGCTCCGCCTTCCACGATGGAGAGAAAGAGAAGGGGAAGAACAAATCAAAAGCAAGTTGACACCAATACACACTAACATCGCAATAGAATGACGATGGTTTTTCAAAAACGCGGGAAAATTTGGCAAATCGGGAAAACTTTACAATTAACTTTTCAAACAAATTTTATAAGCGATTTTGATATGAGTTTTAATTTTTAAAATTACGAAGCCATTTAGAACATCACAATCACAAACCTCAAACTTCTTATATAAAATTAACTATATTACTGTATTCTAATTTAAAACGCCCAATGATTGCCAGGAAAATGAAACAAGAACGAATGAAAGGGAAACATCCTTTCATTATTGTATGCAGTTGCCAGGACTTGTTTGTTTATTTACACTCTCCGTTTCATCGCTTCAGCAGGAAAATTGCTATAATTATTTATAACACCCTACCCCCAGGACGCTTGAGAGCTTGATTTGGTGTGCATGCGCACAGACAGCAACGCGCTTGTGAAAGTACGAAATAGGTATAGATGTTTTCTTTTGTGGATTTTCTTTCAAACAGTCGAATAATTTCTCGATCATTCAAAATATTCAACATAGCAAGATGCAATTTTCCGAGAAGATGCACAACTGCAGCGCGGTACAGTTCGATTTATCTCTCTCCACTGATCGAATCCAGGACGAAGGGATATAAAAAGCGGCAGAAAAGGATCCAAAAGAGAATCAAAGAAACGAACAACACGTCTAGCTGCGAACAAGATGTTTGCCACATGTTAATTTTTCGGGCTGCTCAGCCTTTCAGCTCTTTGCTTGGGCTTTAATTCCGGCGACTTTGGCGTGTGCTTCCTTTCCCTCCTACTTCTTTCCACTCGTCGTACGGAAATGCATAGAGCTCGAACGATTTTCCTTTGAAAAAATAAGTCTGCAACGCCACAGGGATCGGTTTCTTCCTCGCAATCGCCCCTGTCCAGATGCCATAAGCAGATATGCAAATGTCCTTACCGTGTGCGTATCTGTGCATGTGTTTTTACCATCGGATGTATGGTAAGCTTGAAGTGTCCCAGGGGACAAAGTTTACCAAGATCCGTTTCCGAAGAGCGCCGTCTTGCGGCGTCTTATTACACACATCGGAATGGGAAGGCTAATTCTTGGACGATCGCATTATGAGCTCGCAGTGGGTGTCCGATAGATCGTGTCTGTTGTCCCCCAATGTCACAAGGGATATGCTGTAAAATGTTAATCTCAGCCGAAAGGAGAAAATTATCAACGGCTTCACGCAGCGCCAGAAGCATATGCTGGAAAGCGAGAACACAAACGAGGGTTAATTCGATTATTATAATGTCCAAAAGTATGATTTGAATGAGACTTTCATGATGAATAATGAAAGAAAAAATATGAAATGGGTTCATATAAACGGTGTTAGTTGGTTGTAGAATAAACAATTAGTTTCTTTACCATATATCCATGGAAATCGTTTGAGAAAAGAAACCTTATTGGTTCAAAATGATCATCAAGAAGCATCCTTATATTGTTGAAAGGAACAAGCTACAAAAAACCGGTAAAAATACCCAAACTGAAGCCCCCCCGGCCAAAAATACACTGTCGTGGCTACACCATTTGTGAGCGGATGTACCTGAAAGTA
>KE525275.1:973781-994928 GCA_000441895.2 Anopheles sinensis | reverse complement strand
GGACAACATGAACTCCCTGATGCATATTTGCATGAGTTTATGAAAATTTGGCTACGCAATCAACCTAGGGGTGCGGTATGAGGGGGGCCCACGGGCCCCCCTTATTTCACAAATTTATAACAAACTCCCTTTTTCGGTAGACCTAGCGCAGTCCGCTCGCTGCGCTCGCTGCGGGCGCGCCGCTGTTTCAAACTCATTTTTCAGTCGAACTCATTGAATTATACTGTCTATCTTGAATAGTAAAATCCTTTAAATCTCAACGTTTCTACCTCTAACGGTGCTTCAACGGTTCAAAAATTCAAACTGAATTCATGTACCACCCATTGCATACTTTCACGGCGCAAATGTGGAAAAATATGCCGACGATGCAATGAGGAGGGGGCTTCATTTGGGATTTTACCCAAAAACCTACCAACGTTCACCACTTTCATTGGAGATTAGAAATATTAATGTTACCAAAAAACATATTCTAATTCATTTTCATTTTAGACCAACTACTTGTCGAAATATTAAGATTAATACAAACCCGAATCAATGATAAAATTGTGCGATTGCTGGTTGACAAATTAATTCAATTAATCCAACATCAGTACAATAATTTTATGTTTTCTTAATTGGATGATACATTGTTAGTAGGACAGAAAATGTGTTGTTTTATTGCAATAACTTACTTTTGAATTATTTGAAAAAGAGAGCTAGTGAAGTAGGAAACAATGTTTCCCTTTAAAAGCCTCCAGGACCAGATTAAACATTCAACGAGGATTTGCTACAAGAATTTCATCCTATTTTCTACCAAACACAGAACGTTTTCAACTGAAGACATTTGATCTCACCAGGAAAATGCGCGCAACGTATATGTCCATTCATCCATCCATTCTGGAATGCTTTTTTAATGAGCTGGTCGTAAAAACAGACGATGGTCCACCGATACCGACAGCCGGAGCCCCAAGGATGTGGCCAATTTCTCAGCTAATGAACAAATTGCTAATTGATTGTATTAAATGAAAGTAATCTTTCGTGCCACAACAACACAAGCGGTGCGGTTGTGTATCTGCAACGAATCCTGATGAGTTGTTTTACGAGCGTGGCCAGCCACTGTCGTAAAATGCGTTTCCCACCAAAGGCCAGGGAAAGTACGCCGAACTGTTCCGCAGAAATAATAGAATGGGAACATTGGATTGATCGCATTCTAAGAAAATTCTTTTCATATTACTCCGTTTCTTCAAGTTTCTGACAGGAAAATATGCATTTATTTGTTCATTAAACGATATTTCAGTGTTTCATTGAAGATTGGTAGCATTAAACTTAATTCTGGTAGCTGCACTTAATAAGTAATGGAGTCAATGAAAGAAAACGTAACGTTCTATAAATAATATTTTAATTTGAAATATTAACGTTGTACGTTGGTTGTAGAATAAACATTTTATTTCTTTACCATACGTCGTTCGAGAAAAAAAAACTTCGAAAAAAGCAAGAAAATCGTTTGAGAATTCCGAAATCGTTTGAGAATCGTTTGAGAAAAATTTAATTGATAATATTTATTCCATTTATTTGGGTAAAAATCCATTATCTATGACTTTACACTAGGTTTCACAGTTGCATTGATAAATGAAATGCAAACATATTACACATATCGGTGGAAAATTAATCCTTTTGGAAACTGCATAGCTTCAGAAAAGCGTGGGAGATTTTCCGTCATCACCTTAGGCACCCATTTTTCTGCTCCCCCTCTAACTGTAAAAGCAACCATCCATCATTATGCAAATTTTCGTGCTCCTCGCGTCCTAATTTGACTTATCATTTATCTCACTAATTGATTTTCCGAGGCGCCAAGCCAAGTTGACGCGCCCCGGCACGTGATGATGCGCCGTTCCGCCGTTCCATTCAAACCGAGCTAGTATTCCATGGCCATTTGTACCCCCCCCTTGTCCACTCGATCGATTCCGACCGCCACTTCCCCAGCTTTTCGGTATCGGTAATTTATCGGTGCGAATATTAATTGCTTTATATTTCTGACTTCGCTTCCGCTGGCGTGGCGGGTGAAATGCGCTGGAATTCGCTGCCCAAAAGCTGTCCGGGGCTGGTTCGGTGGAAAGAACGTGATGCTAACGACAGGGAAGCACCAAGAGGAAAGCTCGTTCGTTTGAAGAACTTTTCGCTCGCTTGGGTGGGTTCGTTTTCCCAAGGGTGGGAAATTGCTCCTCCCGGGCGCTTTCATTGAACAGCATCCATCTATTACGTTTCCACTTAGGGTGCGGTGCAAGTGTATGAAACGTGGATCAATTTACACACCTAAGAATATGTTTAAAAAATTTCATAGTTTTTACTATAATTTTATAAATTTTTGCAAGTTGTAAATTCACGATAAATGGCCAAAAAGGTATGTTGAGTTTGATTTTTTTTTGTTATTGAAATTTAAGCATAATTCAATACATTCATCTTACTCGTTGATCTATTACTTTATCTCAAACGATAAAGAAAAACATAAGTTACAAAAAAAACCGGTTGTACTAGGAATTCCGCTAACACCCGTTACTTCAATACATCGTCGAAAGGATACAGAATCAATTGAGAACGAGAAGCAGTACGCGGTTTCCGAGGCGCTGGTTCTATCCGTCTGAGAGTCGCATTAATTTACGTCTAACGCCACACTAATGCCTGCTGTCTGCACGAACCACGACGAGATCGGAGTAATTGAACGGTTTACAGTGCCAGCCAATGTTTTCGGACACTTGGGAAAAATGGTATCATCAATTTTATAATTTATGTTTGTGATACTTGGCGTAGTTCGTCCCGAGAGGTTTCGTTTTTCATTACAAAAAAAGTTATTTTATTTTAATCAAAGATGTTCGCAAACACCTTGAAAAACATGTTGGTTTCCCAAAGGAAATATGTTACTGATCTATTTGAAATAATCATTTATTATTCTCTCTACATGGTTCCACTTCAAAGAACAAGTTTTAATTTTATTTACTTATCACTCACTGTTCGCTTCGTTGGTTCCCATTCCATATGATCCCTTCTGCAATTTCACTGAGCTCGCCTTTTTTCTGGCACAAGCTTACCTTCAACCACCCCATTCCGATCCAGCTGTCTCATCCAACGGTTTCACCATCGCAATTTCCGAAAAAGTTCACAAGGTTCAGGTTTTCCACGTGGAGAGGGGTAAATGCTTTGCATCGGCAACACTCGCCATGGCAATCACACCCGTCCCATTACCAGAACCGGGATGATGCGGATGCCCAACCAGTCAGTCAGTCGGTTGTCTTGCTCGTATTTATTTATATTTGATGCTGATGAGATGTAATTCATCTTTCGAATCATTAATCACGATACCGATTATGTTCAGCTTCGTTCGGCGACGGCCGCGGCATTAGGATCGGGCGGTTAAAGCATCGCCGGTTCAGTTCAGCCACCTAGGGAGGAAGCGTGGGAGGCAAGGGTGACCCTTTTCGCCTCTACTCTCAACGTGGTCCTAGGAACACAAAAGGATCGGGTGCAATATGGGAGCAGGCAAATGAAGTTTGTTTAAGACAATCGAGGGAAATTCCTTTTTTTATTTATTAAAGAGGTTGAGGGAAATTACTGTTTTTTCTAGTTTTTCTAGTTCCAGTTCTAGGGTGACATAGAATAGGAAAATCGCTATATGGAATCCTATTTTCCAGTGGCGTGTAGCTATGAAATTTATGTAAAGTTTTAACAGCTTATTCAAACTCTATTTTCACAAATTTATTATTTTTATTTAAATGGATTAATGGAGAAACAGCTTTAGCCAAGCATAAGGTATGAAATTTACCACCCCGTTCCGTGGAAGAAGTTTACAATATTTTATCATATCTACTAATTTATCCACTTAAACATTTTGTTTTGTATAAGTTTTCTCTGTAGATTGTTTATGGAAGTATTTTATATTCATCGTCATTCTACATTCTTTCCTTGTTGAACTTGTAATTCAAACCATACAGCATACAAAGGTCATCATAATTAATTGCCCACAACGTTCATTAATTATTAATTTGAATAAGAAATTCAGGTTTTATTAATTATGTTCCTCCAACGGACAATCTTATAAGTTTTATTGAAATTATTTTTCGCATTTATACAATCAAACAAAATGCAGTAATTGTTTACACGCATTTATGCTACTGCATAAATAATTCTTCTCTTCAGTAATTCGCCAGAAAAGGAAATAAAATCAGGGAGCCTGTTCCATAAACCTAAGCACATCTATTTCTACATACGTTGCGAATGTTGGTTCGCGGCTACAGAACGCAGATTTCCGTACACTTTGCTTGCGGGAGATCCAAGAATCAGATGACTGAGGGCCCGTTTGGCGTGCTGGATGTGTTTGTAGCTGCCCATTACGTGGATCTTCTGGCCCTGCATTACGATGCGCGTTTTGGTCGTGTTCTCGATGGTGAACTTCGTCCGGCCACCCTTGCCGGCGACACGCCCAATGGCGCGGCTCAGATGGTCACCCTTCAGCGGCTTCACGTCCGTCACCTCGAAGCTCTCGATGAAGAGATCGTCGAGCCGGATCAGTGCCAGCGCATCGTCCACCTCGAACCCGAGTGCGAACGCCCGCACGAAATCGGCCGCCTTCTGAACGTACGATAGATCCGGTGTGTTCGGACTGGCCCGTATCTCGACCCGGCGTGTTTCGATGTTGTATCGGATTGCGAGGGACAGCTGTTCGACGACCGGGGTGAAAATTTTCATCCAATTCTCCTTCAGTGCCGCCCGCCGGTTGCGGGGAATCAACACACTTTGCACACCCGTTTTCGTTTTCCGAGCTGGTTTCTCGTCCGATTCCTGCTTTATTTCCGTTTCCATGTCGTTGCTTGCGTCTTCCATATTTTTGCTTTCGACTTCCATGTTATTGTGAAGAATATTTGTTACTCCGCACGAAGTTTATTACTTAAATACAACGCACAAGTTTCGGTACTTCAACTCGAAATGTTGCTACCGCACGTGTGATTCAAGAAACAACAACAAACAGCTGTCAATTTGACATTTGTCATAGAGATGGGAAATGGGGTTTATTTAAACTGGAACTGACTCGGAGCGAACAGCACAAAATATGATTCCTTTCCATTTTCAGTGTTTTTAAAGATTTTAAAGAAATGCAACAGCAAATGGGATGATTATAAATTTCTTAGACTTTATTCAAAGTTCTACGACGATTCTTTGAATTGTTTAAGCACTTCACGTAGCTTATTCTTCTCATGCTCGGTAGCAAACGTATACTCGACCGCTTTGAGCTGCAGTTCGAAAATTTCGTCATTGGAAAGGTTAAAAGTATTGGCACATATTTCCAACTCTTGCGAAAGGCTCGTTTCAAAAACACCAAAGTCGTCGGTCTGCAATAAAAGAAGCATAAAGTTTACATCCTGTAGTGATACGAAATAAACCTGTAGGTAGTTTGTAAACTCAAACGACACTTACGCAAACGCATACTGGATGCTTAATTTTCAATAGCTTGTAGAAGTGATGATCCTCATACGATGGAACTGTTTTGCATTTCACGTTGCTCGTAAGGCAACACTCGAACGGGATATTATTTTTCCTAGCAAACTCCAAATGATCGCCTACAAAGTTAGATAAAACTGAACTAATTAAATCCACCCCAAACCTAAGTTCACGAAAGCGATCACGTACCCTCGATGAATGTCCCATGGCCGATACGATCCACACCGAACTCGAGCATTTCCTTCACCTCCTGAGCATCCTCGAACTCACCACAGTGCAATGCCATGCGGAAACCATGCTTGCGCGCCTTCTGCAACGGAGGTACAAAGTCCGCAAACTTGGTACCGAACGGATTCCCACTCAGATCGAAACCAGCCATCAAACCCGGATAGAACGCATCCAGCTCGATCGCCAACGCGACGCTTTCCTCTGCTTCAATAATGCCTTTTGAACGGTCGATGGATGGTAACAATTTCACAATCATTTGCGGGTAAAGTTCTACCGATTTTCTAAAATATTATAAAAAAGAATGTTTGATCTTTCAGTTCAGAAAAGAAAGGAGATGCTTTTTTCCTTACCGCATTACATCCAAAACCGTCGAAAGATATTCACGCTTCGCCATGTAGGCTGTCGATTTCGGGGTAGTTCTTAATTCCAAATAGATCACATTGTCCTTGGCGAACTCGTCGATTACTCTCTCGGTTGCCTTCGCCAATGCCTCCCGACGATCGGTCAAATCGTGCGCGTAATGAAACTTTTTAAAGCATCTACAGGAAACAAATCAATTTCGATGAAAGCGTGGATTTAAAAATGGATATGGACATTCAAAACTCACTCCTCCAGGGAAAGTGTTTCCCCGTTCAGGATCTTGTAGAACCCGTCGTCGGTGCCGAGTTGCACATCCTTGCCATATTTGAGCTCGCGCAGTTCAGCCAAAGTTGCATTACTTAGAGATCCATTCAGATGCGCATGTAACTCCTTAAATGAAAAATAATCTTTGTGAAATCACCTCCAATGTAAGATGATGAGTTGAATTACTATTTTCGGTAGATTCCGGTAAAAATCCATCTTCCGAAGGACACGCACGTAAACACGGAGGACGAACTGAAGCAATTCTAAACAAAATCGTAGTGACATATGAAAAATGATTTTTCGCGCCAAAATATTTCGTTTCTAATTGTCATCCTTTGAACACGAAAGATGGTTTTTCAAATTTTATATACAAAACCCGTTACAGGATCACTACACGTGACTATACAAATAAAGCGAACAACACCAACACTTATAGACTGCACATTTCAATTTTATTTCGAATATTTTTGTTATGTTCTCACAAAAAAACACCATCCATCCGGAAAGTGTCACATCCGCTGTTTCATTAGCCTAGAACCATTCAAACTTACATCCATTCCTTCCAAAAGGTAAGCGCTAATTCGATAACACTATCATATCCGGGAACAAAAGGGTACGCTTAGGGCATCGTCCATCCCTGTTTGGGGGCGGTTTTTGAGGTTTATGATGATATACTGGGGAGGTTTTTTTTTACAATCATTTCGCTGCTTCAATAACATTTGCTTCGAGTAACAATCTGCTCCACGCACGCTTTCCCGAGTGATCGGTCTTCAATACACTGCACCACTTTGTGGCTAACGGTCGAGATGAGGGTATTTTTCATTGAATCAATGTTTTGGGTGCCATATCACTTCTAGTGCTTAATCCTACCACTAATGCAACGTTTGGTTCGGTTCTTTAATGAATTTTCTAGAGGTCGTTTGTTCAGTTACAAAAACCTTCCACTACAGACAAACCAATTTCCGAGGAGTGTCAATTTTAGGCAAAGTTTAAAATATCCATTTGAAAAATTTGCTTGGACGTGATCAAAAATAGAGGTGAAAGAAATCATCCAGTTAAAAAAAAAAATCAGGTATAAAAATTGAATACAAAAATATTGATACCTATAAGGTGTGTTATTTGTAGCTTGCAGTTTGCGTAGTAATTATTGTCGCTTGTTAGGATGCACCATTTGAAATGGTACAATTATAACGTAAAGATCTTGACGGAGTGCGAAAAATGTTGTCGAATGATAACAATGTTATGTTTAACTCAACATGGAAGCATTTTTTTTTGTGAGAGTTTCAGTTTGTTCTTCAAAGCTTACGGAAACAAATGCAATCATCATTCAAATCATTTTCCATTCAAAAGGGAATGTTTATGCAATTTGTAACTTAAGGCTACAAATCGTAACGCGAGCAAATCAAATCAGTTTCTACCATTCTATTGATTTTCATTCCACATTGAGACGGAATGGAATATTACCAACTACCAAAGAAGAGTGATTCGATCTATTATTCAAATCTATTGCTTCGTATGTGGTTCCGATGCCATGCACTTCTCTAAAAGGTTCACTAAAGTCCGGTAACATGTATGGTTTTACTTGTGCTGAAAGGTATAAAGTTGCATTCGATTTCTATTGCTTGTTCTTCCTGCGACCGATTAATTGTATTCTCTGGTGAAAATTGCTTTTTTTGAGTACCCGTGCAATGTAGCTCAAGTTATCAATAATTGGAATGGTTTAAATAATCCTTTCTTCAGAGAATGGAAAGCAAAAATCCTTTTGTTTTGATAATACTCGAATTTAATACTGCATAATCTCTTTTAAATTCGAAGGCAAATTAAAGATACACATAACCATGTTAAGAAACTTTTTGTAAAAATTAATGGAAAGCCAGTGCGGAAGTTGAAATCTTTTGCATATTACAACAGCAGAAGAATACAAATTTAAAACCCCTTCGCTAACCAAAATGAGAAAGTAAAATGCTACATCAATTCCTACTATTTCTGCTTCTGCCACCCTTTGACCACATGGCTTTTCTTTTTGATAATGTGCTGCATCACCCGTTTATAGTTATGGCAGGTTGTGAATCTACCAAGTTTTTTCCCTCCCGTCACTATTCGTTAATTCGTGAAAGTTTCTGTTTTCCTGTGACCCTGTGTTTGACGTACTATTAATATGATACTTGTGGTTCCTCTATTGTGTGTGATAACGGACTAGATAGGCTTAAATCTGCTTGTTCATTCTCTGGTTTGATTGGTACTGTGTATGTATTGCGTTATTTTTATCTTCTTATAGTTAAAATTCATTAGTATCTATTTATGTATCGAAAGAAACCGTTTAGAACATATACCGAATACTTTTAATGCTTTGAACGGAAAGCGTAACGTACTTAGAACCAATTCAACAACGAGAATCCGGTTCCGTAAAGTGGGATTGAAAGAAAAAAACCGTTGAGTTCGTCACGTACGGAGTAAAGTAGAAATAAATATGATATTCCTCATTGTTTTGGCATACATCACAGATACTTTGGGTCAGTGTAGGACAGGTAGTTAGCTTCGTAAAATGTATGATTTTGGTTTTCTTCGCTTTGGATGTTTTTTTTTTGCTAGACACCGACGGATGTGTCCACATAAATGTTGGATGATTAACGTTTAACGTTGATCATTTTTCGTTTTGCTTTGTACGGGGCATATAAGCATGAAAAGTGCATTGTATTCGACAAATTCCCTTCCGCCGACCAACTTTCTAGGGCGAATCCGCACCGCGTACTCTAAAACATAAACTATTGGGCACTATGTGCGCGAGCGGGTTAAAACACAATGCAAAGCATTTATCTTATAAATTAACCGTTAAACTAGAATATTAGTTCCATTCGTTGATTGATGTGCGGAAGAAGTACTCCTAATGTACGATTCTTGTACGAAAGAATCCAACTATTCTAATGCTACATTTTGTTTGATGAAATCTTACATTTCCCCTTTTTTATGATATTCTTTCCTTCTCACAAGAACCGTACTTTCTTTTTCTCTCCTACCATAGTGGATGATGGAACGAGTTACCAATATTATTAACAAATTGGTCGCCCTTTCTTCGACTATAAATTATACTTGTTAAAACACGCCGGTACACTTAGAGGCTACTAAGTGGCACATGTACTATGCGGCTATAAGACTTTGCTTAGGTTTATTCCGCGCCAAACTCGTACAGGTAACGCTTAGCTCATTTAGGCTGCTTCTTTCAATTTTGACCACAAAAATTCCCCGGGGAATTGCGGGACACCCGCGAGGAAAGAGTTGAGATTTCGTTGATTAACGTCCTACTGCTGCTTACAGGATGGCCATACCAAAAACACAACTTATACACTACACGCACATCGGGAGGACAGCTACCAAAAAAAGGAGTGGCGAATAATACATCCAACTGGGGAAAACAAAAAGGCAAACCTGTTGGAGAAACATTTGCCCAAAATATGCTGGATCGATCGACACGCCGGCCTACGGGCTGGTACTGTTCGGGTTGCGCCGACGTCTGAAGACGAGTGCAAATATTGACCGTAATCGCCACCATCGGCTGCGCCGTCTGGGGTGTATCTTTTCCGAGCTGGAGCCCCCATTAAGAGCCTGATAAATAAACAGCGAAAAAGAAGGAAAATATTAGCACGGTCTAATACCTTTTATATCCTTAGACAAATAAGCTTAACACAAGGAGAAGTAGAATGATAGCCAATGGGACAATTCGAGTCTGGATATTTCGGGGATAAATATCCTTCAACAACAACAACAAACAAAACTTCGGAAGTTTTTTAGACTTTGGGAAGTTGAAACGCCATTTGGCCTGACCGTGTTTTGATTTTAACCAAAATTAAACATCTTTTTGCTTCTTTTATTACAAAAAAAGCAATTATAATGCATTGATGCTTTTTAAAAACTACCTTGATTTACATTTCAAACCTTCGTAAAATAAAAGCATGGCCATCTTTGCACTGATTTCCCCTTTTTTTAACAGAGCAGAATAAGACTCACCCGCTGTTCCTCCTTTCGCCGTATTTCCCGCACCAGGGAGAAAAACGCCTCATCTATGTAGTGCCTCAAGGCGGCCGACGTTTCGTAGAACGGACAACCGAACTGTTTCGCCAGGTTGCGGCCCTCCTCCGTCGACACCTTGCGCTGCGACTGCAGATCCAGCTTGTTCGCCACCAGCACAAGCGGAATGTCCTCCGTGAGTCGAACCCGCGCGATCAGCTTCCGGTACTCGGATGCTTCCTGGAAGCTGTGCCGATCCGTGACCGAGTAGCAGATGATGAAACCCTCGCCGCACCGCATGTACTGATCGCGCATGGCGGTAAACTCAACCTGCCCGGCCGTGTCCAGTATGTCCAGCAGTGCCGCCTCCCCGTCAATGACCGCCTGCTGCTGGTACGAGTCCTCGATCGTCGGATCGTGATAGTCGAGAAAGCTGTGACTCACGAACTGGAGCGTAACGGCTAAAAATAACATGGAATGAAAAAGAAATTTTTAATAGCTCTTGTTGATTGATGAGCACAATGGGAGAAACATTCATTCTTCGAACACCGAGCCCATCCAAATGCACCGGTATTTGATGACGCACATTCGGATGGTAGAAACAACCACTTGCCCACATTCGGACCATCGCCCACTCGCAAGGAGCAAAGGGCGAACCAGTGAACCACGAAACAAAGCCCTTTGCCACCGTCTAGGTCACGGGTTCCCTCCCCCTCCCACACCCACCAACACACCCCCCGCCAGCGATGATGACAAACGATGTGGTCTCCGTCTCGCTCAACAGTTGGCGGCGCAACGGTTGATGAAGATTTCCAGCCGGGAGACAACAACAATAAAGAAAAGAATAAAGAAAATAATCGATAATACTACTCGCGTCATTCGTTAAACTGTCTTCTCGTAAACAAATGCCACAGACCGCTGCGTGCGTGTGTGTTTATCTTACCACCCACGTTTGGAGGTGGTTTGTTTGACTGTGGAAAACCATTTTCCGTTCTGTACGATAACCTAAAGAAACGCTTAGTAGTTTTCCGTGGCTACTTTGATATTACTAAACCTTAAAATTCGAAGATTCTCGTTCCGTTTCTTACCCGATTTGCCAACACCGCCGTCTCCGAGGATAACAATCTTGTACACCCGTAGTCCGCTGCGCGTCGTCAGCGGGTTGGTGGGTTGCTTTGAGTTTTCCCCGCTTCCGTCCGTTTTCACTGGGTTGTACTCGATGGATTGGGCCCGGTTTTTCTTCCGTGCCGTACAGCCAGAAAAATCACCCGCCATGGTTGCTTTCCTTTTGAAGTGGTGGGCTTGGTTGACTCGTCTGGGAAAACTAACTGCCACGAGCGGTCAGGATAACGCTGCTGTGTATCACTCGTCCGGCTGGTTTCGCTGCGGAAGCACTAGGAATAGTGAAACTGGCAAGTAGCTTCCGTCCAGCTGCACGCCCCGAAAACAATGGATTCATACAATGAGCGAACCCAGACTGGTAGTGGTCAAGTATTCACAGGAATGTCCTTGTTGGCAACCAGTTCACGTGAAGTCCCTGCTGGACGAATCACACATGGCGTATCGAGAATGTGGCCTGCCGAACGTTTCTTGGCAGCACCAGGATTACAACTTGCCGTTGTACACTAACTTTTTCGACATCCTTCTGCGTTTGAAATGTAGCCAGCAGGACATCTCGGGCGGACCACTCCCGTTACTGTGTCCTGTCGGGCGAGTACTGACTGTAGATGTCGAGAATCATATCCTGAACAAGGTTGTTTCTCCGAAGCTAAAACGATTGCTTCGTTCAAGTAACCTTGCTAGGTTATATTCTTGCCTCCTGTAATAAATCAACTGAGTCTTAAATTTTCAATGTGTTTTAAAACAAATAAACTACAGAAACACTTTAAATTAGAATCAAACTACGGCTAAATAAGAAAATTGTTTGATGAAATTTGTTTATTTACCACTGTTACGTCATCACGAGATATGTCAATTCATGGAACCAAGGTGGATATAATACAATGGAACAATCACCATGCTGTAGAAACCTAGAATATGAGGAAAAATATCGAAAATTTGAAAAATACGCACAGAAAAATAAGTAAATTCAATACCTTGTACAACCGATTAACCACACCGATTTTGTTCTTTTTTTGAAAACAGGTTTATTTCCCATCACTTTCCAGTTTTTGTTCTGTTATGTTGCATCCTTGCGACTGATACATAGTCAATAGTTTTAAAAACATCTTCCATGGGTGTTGTTAGTATTTCTTCTTCCTTTTTAACGAATTTACCTAGACCACCCTCATATTCTGCCTTTTTGCACAAGAAAAGCTTACAATTCCGCCGTATCGTACGTTTGGCCCAAGCATTCAAAATTTAACCACTCTGTATCATTTTCACCTCATCACGTTCCATCCGCTCCGATACTTTACATTCTATCGACATCTGATTATCGTTTCCATTTGCATGACCATTCCACGATGCATGTTACCATTTATTTTTGCTGATTTTCTGCTCTTACGACGTACTAATTTTAAAACGAAAATGTTCCCTTCATTCCATCCACAATAGTTTCAAATTTTAATTAAATTGCCTTCCATCACCTTTTTTTTCTTCCCTACTGCAGAATAATTCGATAATTTTTATCTATGCTGCTTCGACGAAGTGGCTTTGCGCACTTCTTTTCGTAAAAAGGCGATAAAGGTTTAATTATCTGTTCAATGGTACTTTGCGTGTAATAGTAATAGTTCGTGGCGTTTTTGTCGGTTTGTTGAAAAATTACAATGAAGGATGTAGATGCTCTGTCGATGAGAAAAAAAGTATGCAAGTGTGTTTATGCTTCAAATTCTCTCCAGCCGGTCTTTGTATATTACCAGCAGCTTGATTTTATGTTTAATGGCTCTTAGTGTCTCTTCTATTTCGAATGTAAGATAATGTATAATAGTTTATAATAATTTGTTATACACTGCGTTTTTTTACTCCGATACACTAACAAAGCGACATGCCATCGGTTCATGTACCACGTGAGATGTGTAGTATTGTATGTTGCTTATCCTAGCCTTTCACCGTACGCAAAAGTGGGAATCTTATCTTGTTTCTCTCAAACACTGACACTGACATGTTAAGAATGGTGTGCTAGAAAGCTTAAATATGTATATTTAGGCGTGTTTTTCTTTGTTTTTATTTTTAGTACTTTTCAATCTACCCAACACGTGGTCGGCGATCTTCTTGAAATTGCACGTGCGATCGCAGCATCGGAAAATGTTGCAAAACGGTTGCAAATATTCTCCGTGCAGGTCTCTGCGACGCACCAAAATCCAAAAGCGCACAAAAAAAACGAATAGGTGAGAAGCTTAAGGCAGACGTCTGCTTGTTTTTCTCCAAATTTTTTGATTTGTGCCATTTATTCAAATAACAAATTATTAAAACTAGAAGGATGGTTGAAAACCACATCATACCTACAAATAAGTATAAGTAAAACTTTTAACCTTTAAATTGTTACTCACTACCAACATTTTCGATCGCCACATGATAACTGCGCTACATAAGAGCCACAAATTTCACATTGATTCTATTTTCCATTTTGATGTATCAAACAAATCATTCCTGCTAGGGAATCTTACTTTTGGAGGAAATAGAAAATACCGTTTTTGCGCAATATCGTTTCTACAATATGACAATCCTAACTAATCAATCAATACTTTGCCTTTGATGCAATAACTGCATCACGGAGCCAAATAAAAATTAAACTTAGAAAAAATCCAACCAGTAAAGCCCCCTTTGTAAAAATATTATGAGATTTTCCTTACGGAGAAATCATGAGCCACATACGTTCGCTTCCCTCCATAACCAATTCCATTTTAGCAAATAGAAAACCACGGTAGTGCTTCAAGTAGTTTTCAAAATTTGCACACTTCACCGTTTCATATATTTTTTTTTTAATGAAGCGACTATGTTTTACCTGGCTTCGTCGATATAATATGTTTGCCCTGCCGAAGATGAATTCAAAAGCGTCAAAAGAACTTCTCTACTCTTGCCAGTGCAGCCTTTTAAATTGATAGAAATATTAGTGGTAATTTGGTTGATGATGTTGCTTTTACTTCTTAGATCAGTAGTCATAATAAACGGTATTATTATATCTTATTAATTGGAGTAGAATTTTGATCGTTAATTTGTTTCTGACGTTTAGCTACAGTGTTGTTTGTAAGTGTTTTCAGTCATATTTTTTACCCCTGGTTGCCCCAACGACCTCGGAGATCCTTGCCCTCGAACGTCGAAGAGAAGATCAACGAGACTACGTGGGCGTTTAGTGTCAAAAAGGATCAAATTGTCTACCCTGCCGTGGGGTGCGCAGTAGTACCCGACGGTCTCTTGTATATTGTTTGGTGGGAAGTATTCGAAATGTCCCACAGTCCACAGAGGCAGGATGTCTCTCGTTCTACGGTCGCACTGTGCAAAGTGTGAAACAACAAATTGTGCAATACTCCTCATTGCCCGCTGCCTGGGTACTTGTGCTTTGAGGTCTACCTGAGCCACTGGTGAACCATATTTACCATCAATATCGATCGTACAAGCCAAATACAGAGGACGACAAACGCAGCACGAGTTTGTGTTGTAAAAAGATATGGCAATCCGCAGACAAACTTGCACACACACGCATACATTATACATCGACACAACGAGCTTGGGAAAGTACCTACTGGCATACACGCTAAAATACCCGATTTTTATGTTTGTTAGAAATTGGCCTCATCATCTTACATTAGATATCTCGTTCCACTCTTATTTGCGCCAACCGTCGACCTTAACGAACGCGATCATCTACTAACGGCTTAGGAAGTATGTCTTGAGGATCGAGCCATAACAAAGCAGAATTACTAAAGGAAGTGTGTTTGCTGCTGAAGGTATAGTAACGGAAGTTGTATAACGCCCACATGTACTCACACGCAGAAGCTGGAGACAGGAAAACATTGCAAATTGTACGTTGCTTGTTCATTCGGTTTGAAGCTTTGCCTACTTTGTCGATTGGCATCGCAGTGGCTTTTTGTGACTATGTTGCCAAAGTAACGACGAGCGCTTCAATCCAAGTAACCTGATGAGTTTTTGAAGTACTACGCATGCGGCATTGTCCAACATTGTGAGTGGTTCTCATAGCACAAGGTATTCATTTTCTAAAACAAAAGGATGAAAAACACAACTGAAAAAGATCTGTACGTTTGTTAAGCTCGCTGCTAATGCTTACCTTTATCGCAGTGCCTCGTCAACAGCAGAATCCACCGGAGTAAAACACACATCCAACCGTATATCGGGGACACGCGCATACCCGAAACACCCAATGGCGCGTCCGTGCAAGGATTAGTTACGTCATGAAATTGGCTTTCGCGGCGGTACAAGCAAACAAACAACGAATGATCGCTTTCTTCCTGTTCCAGGAGCAGCAGCAACAAGCAGGAGCCACGGCCAACGGAATCGGCCACGAGAAGAGAGACACAATCGGATTTTGAGGTGTAGCATGATGGTATAGATGTTCGTGTTTTGTTTTTTTTGTTTTTTTTCCATTCATCATTGGTTAGAATTTATTCTTCTGCTTTCTCTATTTTTAAAATTCTGACTCTTCCCTCTTTCACTCGATCCAACTCTTACGCTCTCTCTTTCTCTCTCTTTCGTCTAATCTGTTTTTCCCCACTTTCTTTTATCTGCGTTACATCTATACTAGCCTAAATTCATCTCCTTCTCATCGTCATCATCATCATCATCATCATCATCGTTTTCGTTGCCGCGTTGTTCTCCTCTTCCTGCTCGGCCTGTACTACTTCTGCTCCTGCTGACCCCCCGCGCGTTAGGGAAAGCATTCGTAACCATCCAATTCAATTCACTCCTTCATCATTTCGGCATTTCATCCGGTTTGCGTAGCATATATGCGATACAATTTCTTCCTTTTCTCGTTTTATAATGGAACGACAGCATTCAAAAACGAATTAAAATCCTACACGGCTTTTCAAATCTCGCTTCTCCGAAAGCTACGAAACTTATTGAGGGAGTTATCCATTTTCTTTTTTAACTTTTAAGTGGATGTTCAGAGCTGGTACAAGCGACGGGAAGTTAGATGAATAATCTATGATCGAATAATGTTTTGCAAATGCATGTGAGAATGAACGGGAAGAAAACGTGGTTTTGTGTCATTGACGGTTCTCCTTTCACCTGCTGCTAAAAATTAATGTGGTGGTTGTAGCAGTAATATGCTGCTTACGTTCCATCTGCCATCTTTTCCTGCCATATATTATGAATGCCGTTCCACCATGTTTCTACGTTCGTCCTGGCGCGCTAAAACATCCATTCTGCTAACATTCTCCATCAACATAAACGAAACACACACGGATTCTCCTGAATTGTATTTTTTTTGCTGTTGTTTTGTAATTTGTTCTTTTGTTTTGCATACACAACACTTACTTAACCGCTTACCAAATAGTTAATAATAAAAAACACATCTAATAGATGCCATGCTAATGTATGTATGCATATGTGGTGTGTTTGTGTGTATGTGTACGTGTGTGTGTGTTAATAAAAAGAAAGATGGGAGCCGAATATGAGAAACATAAACCCTTAAAACTAGTACAGACCGTTCCGTTTTTCCGTCTTCTCCTACTTAAAAAAAAAAAGCGTGCCCGGGATGATGGGTCCAACCAAGAAAAAGAAAAAGGCAATCGAAGAGAAGTGGACACTTCCGTTCCCGACTTGATTGCGCATTCCCTTGTAATCTGTTCCTACCGTTTGCGGTCGGGGGATTGTCCCGACCGCTTCCGGATTAAGTGAGAACTCTCGCTAAAAGCATACCGGCGCCGCGCTTGTATTGCAGGCAAACAGCAAAAATGGTGACACGTTACGCATGGATGGTGTACTACTTCCGGTGTGCCCCGGTGGCGGCTCCGAACCAAGTTCAATACCGATGGACCACGAAAAGGGAAGCGAATTCGATGCGGCTTTTCGTAAAACATTTCCAACGCATTTTAAATGGTTTGACTCAATGAAAAATAAAACGGGAGATGACGGCGGACAGACACTTTTTTCCAGAGGGACCCCCTTTCGGACGGTTCCTCCCGTTCCAAGCGCACGCGCGCACGCAGTTAGACATACAAATCCAATCCTAACCCTGGCTTCGTTTGTTTTTTGCTCATGTGTTGCTTTGTGTTTTGGTCTTCTCACGAAGGATCTATCGAAAAGGATGATGGTTCAATTTCATTCTTAAAAAAAAAGGATTCCTCAATTCGACCAGCTTCGCGAAGGGAGTACAGAATGATCGCAATTCGCTCGGTTGGGGCGTTTAAGGGGGCAAACTTGCGGGGTTTTTTTCGCATTTTCCTCATCCATCCGGCGTCGGCGGTTTGTATGGTTTTCTACACACGCTTGGCCATCCCTCTCTCGATCTACCGTATTTTTTGTATGTTTTTCTCTTTACTTTAGTTGCACGTCGAACTTTTTTTTTTTGTTTCAACCTAATCTGCGGACATCGTGTCCCCCCCTTCTTTCCATGTTGTTGATCAACTCCTCGCATCCCACCAACTCTCCTTCTTTCTCACCCTCTCGCCTACATTCCCCTGGCTCATCCGAAGCCACATAATATGCGCGGGACCACACCACACACGAAAATCGTAGTAGAAATGGATGTTTTGCTCTTTTAGAGCAGAACACATTTACTCTTCTTCTTCTTTTTGACCTGTAACGCAGCTCTCGTGGCGGTTTCGAATACTTCACGGACGCCCTCCTTCGACTTGGCCGAACATTCCAAGTAGGCAAACGCGTTAATTTTCTCCGCCATCGCACGCCCTTCCTGCGGCTTGACCGGTTCCTGCTTCATTTTGGACAACTCCTGCAAAGGACAAGAACGGGGGGGAAGATGATTAAATAAATGTTACTAATATTATTTGAGCCCACAAAGTGTTTTTGTGGCGAACGTACGAACCTTTATTGTATGAGGGTCATTTCTGAGATCTTTCTTGTTGCCGACTAAAATGATGGGTACGTTGGGGCAGAAGTGTTTGACCTGTTGGGTAAAGAAAAACCAATACAAAATGTTTTTAGATCCAAGCAAAAATACCAGAAACCCTAGTAAAACATCCTTTTCATATCTCTCTGTCCATTTGTTTTATGAATAAAATTCCTTCGAAGAACTTATTTCAACAATCTTATGATTCATTTCCTATGCCGGATCCGAATATGATACGTCGTCGTCTTCAGGAACTTCGTTGGCCATCCCTCGTGACTCATATTGCAGATAACGAGTTTGTTCGTCAACCAAACAACACCAACGATCACACACAAACCAACAGACCCAACTTACGATTGTGAATTGCAACACGAAAGTAATCTTTTCAAAGTTGGTTCTTGTCGAAAAAAAAGAGGTAGTTTTCTTCTATCAACAATTAAACAATTTTTTACGCTTGAAAAATTTGTTCTGTTACATAATTTCACTGTGACGAAATCTTATCTACAATGCATGTGACCTTTCAGTCGTGGTTTCGCATTAAAAACCAATTGACGCTTTTGAAACAATGTAACACAAACAGGTACTCTTGACTTCAAAGCAAACACACCAAACCCCTTTTCTGATAAAGCGAGCGCATCTTATCATCGACGATCCGGTGAAAGATCACGATAAACCTCTTCCTTCAACTCTACCCGCATCAATCGGCTCTCATCTAGTCTTTTGCTTTTGTCTCCTCGGAAAATCGGTGGCTGCCTCTTACCTCTGGGGTCCATTTCTCGGGGATGTTCTCCAGCGAGTCGGGCGAATCGACGGAAAAACACATGAGGATAACGTCGGTGTCGGGGTAGCTCAGCGGCCTCAGTCTGTCGTAGTCTTCCTGTCCAGCCGTGTCCCATAGCGCTAGTTCGACCTGGAAAATTACCCGAAGAAGGAATGATGCATTAGATTTAATGTGCAATTAAAAAAAAAAAATCGGATACATAATTTTATGGAAAATTGATTATGAGACAAGAACATAATTATTTTCTCCTTGATAAGAGACTGAGATTTTTTTTTATTCCTTAACACGTTGACCGACAAGCGGTTTTCGCATACTTGTTGTTGTACAATCTTTATAATTTAATTTGTTCATAAAATTTATCAAACATTCCGTTTTCGACGACCAGGCAAAGACAAACCTTCCCAGAGAGTTAGTTTATAATATTACTATAATTTTCATGTTGCATTTTCATATATTTATGAGGCAAAAACGTTTTAGAACTAATGTCGGATTTTAGAACATTTTTCAAACAATCGTTTAATAATAGGTGTCCTTCTTCTTCCACTGCAGGCTCTCGAGGTGTTCGAGTCTTGAACTTCGCGAACCTGGCACTAGAAGCAAGGGAGGAAAAGGGAATCTTGGTAAACCCGGCCAATTCTTGGAAGTTGAATCATTCGGTAGAAATGTTACATTAGATTCGCTTAGACAAACACACGCACACACACACTCACATGTTGCTAATGCTTACGCCGTGCCTTTATCGCGGTCAGTTCATTCATTACCTCACTTCAACAGTGTGTTCCGGAGGTGGTTGTTCTTTTTCCGCTGGTGTGATTCACCTACACATAACCCACCTCACACACACGCCGACACACAAACCCATTTCGTCTATTAAACCTCCCCGTTTCTCTCCTACCGACCGAATCCTACAACTTTTTCCATCACACGCCCTTTTTTCCCGTAAAGGAGCCCTCGGAATGTGGGACTCCGCGATAAGAGCTGTATTACTAGCAAACCCCGCGAACCCCGCCGACGAACATTCCACACATAAGCGCCCGCCCTTCCGAGGATCCCCCCCCCCCCCGCCGCGTTTCACCTGAGAAGGGGAGGGGAAACACAGAGTCAGTGAGAAGATGATATTGGATACGGAATTCGAAATGGAAAAAAGAGAGTGAGAATCGAAAGCAAGGGAAAGATTGGATGGTTCCAACACCTTTGACGGGACAACAAAACCTTGACACGCGGCCAACCGTCGTGTGGTCGTCTAGAAAGTGGTGAGAGAATGTCCGGAACATCGAAAGTTTCCCGCCGGGGGGTCGGGAAGGTTGGATGGATGGTGGGCTTCTCAATCAAGCAAAGCGAAGAAAGTTGTAGCGAAAGAAGTCTTAATGAGAACACACGACGGATGGTGAGGAGGACCGCGGCGTCGTGCCAAAAAGGACACACACTCTCGGATCTTCCTTCTTTTCCTTGTGCGAAGGTGTGTTTATTTAGGGCTGTTAAATAAATTGTCACCATTCATCCCACCCGTGCCTGGCCATTGGGGGGCCATTATTCTTTCATTCACTGAGTGTGGCTCGCGAAAACACTCCCTCTATCTTAGTAGTACACACACACACACCTGAGGACACATTGGATCCTTTTTTTCATCCACGCTACGCTCAACTACTAACCATTAGATTTCCCATCGACCATGCGATGGCGCGTATTCGACCTCTTTATCTGTTCCCCCCCTGGAGGGTATGGAATGTGGGGAGGAAGATAAGTGTGCATCTCCACCACCCTCCCATAGGGGGTGGTGTGTAGAGAACCCCAGGTGGTTGTCCCAGGCCGAGGTCAAACTTGATACCACCCTCTCCAAAGCATCGGATCATCGGAAAGTGGATTCGCAGGCAAACGCTCAAGCAAATAATACCACGGTGGAACCTTATCCGGCACCATCCCCCACCACCACCCCCGGGGGGAGGTGTTTGTGGGTTTTCCGTTATCAGCGATAGCGTCTCGTGTGTGCGCGCGCGCCATCATTGCCTGCAGTGATATAAATTCTGCAACCATCCGGGTGGCGTGAGGGAGGGGGGGGGGGGGTTTCGTC
>KE525275.1:882427-973761 GCA_000441895.2 Anopheles sinensis | reverse complement strand
CCAACGACGATGGTTAGGTTATCATCAACCATCGGCAAACAAACAAAAAAATCTCGAGAGGCCAACACAGGGAGTTTGTTTCTTCGATGACTTCTTTCACCACCACAAGCACCTTTTTCCCCGTTTATGGCTGTTAAAATTTGTCCATTTTATTTTCTTCCTTCCCGTCGGTTATCTACTAGCCCGCTGCTACGGGGAACTCGGACCATAATGTTCCCTTGCTCTTTAGTCACTGTTAAAATCACCCATTCATCGTTCCCTTCACGAGTCCCTCGTATGTGTAGGTCGTGGTCTAGGTTCGCGCCATCAAACCAAACCCACGCCACGGAGGAGGAGTTGCAAAGTTATGCACGATTGAGGGACAGGGGAAGAAGAGGGCCGGGAGAGAAAAGTTGTTTCGAATCAACCAAATGAGTAATTGCAGAATTGTTTCCGCTTGCAACAACACCCGGTTTTGACGGCCAACCTGATATACAATGACGCAAAAGTGGCACCTTTCCCCAGTTCTTGAGAAACAGAAGGTTATCTTCCGTTGGAATTTCGAGAGTGTCATCTATTGCAGAAGCAAAAAACGGTAATATTCCCACAACTCGTAAATTTTTGAAGCCGGTGGTATTTTTTCAAGAGTAAATTTTGTTGACAACAAGGATGATTTAGATGTAACAACTGTTTTAAAATCCGTTAACATCAAAAACACCCTGTCTAGGTTAAGTTAGCAAAGCAAGAACCGTGTGTAATGGAGTCCCTCCATTTAATGTGGGCTTTGTCTCCGTTCAATTAACAACCTAGAACGAACATTCGACAGTTCTCAGAGCCATCCCTAAGTGACGCTAATTGATCAGCCGATGCCATTAACCTCGCTGAAACCGCGAACCGCGAACCCCTTACTCCTTTTCCCTTTTCCCCAGGTGGTGGAAAAACCGAGAAGGGTACATCTAACATTCGTTTTTAAAACCCAAAATGATGTGACTGACTATGATGACACATTGTGTTAAAGACTGTATAAACGTAAATAAAATTCTAAATGAAATATTATTGGAATAAGAATAAAATTGAAAACAAAACTATCCAATAGAATTGGGTGACTAAAAATTCAAATTCATGAATTTATGATGATGAAAGGAAGAGAAGAAAGAATAATTTGATCTCGTCGAAACAATTCGTACTAAACAATTTTAATATCCAATGGTAGTAAGTAAATTTAAGCACAATTAATTGAGCACAACACTTTGGGCTACAAATTGCAGAATAGACATAAGATTCTAATGGAAAATGTTTTCTATAATCACCCAAAACAATTGAGGACACAATGCTAATTTTCATAAAAAAATATATCAGAAGGAGAGACGAGAACATTTTTGAAACGAAGGGTTCTGGCAAATCCGTAAAGAAAAATTTAGATTAGTATGTCCTTTATAAAGTGCCTTGGAGACTGACATTAATTTCTCCTTTGGTTTCGAACACAAATCTGGACAACATTTTTTCCTATAACCCAATAACAAGTGATAAGCATTTTAATATCGCTTCTAAACAGCAGTGTTTTAAGACCGCACTGGGAAAGAAGTTCTCCGGGTGATTAAGATGCTGCCAGCACAACACGTACATATGATGTCCAGCTTCCCCCCCTTCAGTACCTCCCCCTCCGGGGATCCACATGCCGCATAGCGCGATTGGATGATGAGTTCCGAGCGCACGATAACAAGCAACATTCTCCTCTTCTTCTAGGGGAGACTAATCAGCATTTCGCGTTTCAGTTTCATCGTGTTGTGCACAAAGGCGGCTCTTCCATCCGAGGCTGTGTACTCTTTTGCCTGAGAACTGTGCATGATTCAGCGCAACAACGGCAGCTGTTGTTGTTGGGAGCCGGGAGGCAAGCAAACAAATGAGCAAACACACGTACACCAACCGGGTACGACGTACAGACCACATGATGGACCACCGGGATGATGATGTAATGCTTTTTAAATTATCTCAAACCCCGTACTCGATGGTAATATCTAAAATCAATTTAAATGCTTTGATTAATCAACACGACTATCGGCTAACCTCTAACGGGGATACCTTTAACCATTTCTGGGTAATATATTCATTACATTCAACTATCGTGAGAAAGACCCGAGAGACCCGATGGGGGGGTTTGCTTTATCGAGAAAAGATTCTACTCCCAACGACCGGAAGGGTCGCGATATGGAGAGATGTTTAATCGAAATCCTGCCCAATGCCGGATTGCACATCCAACGATTCTCCCTCGTCATAGGTCTCAGGTCAGAGGCGTACGCTGACATCATCACCACAGAGCAATCGATCGTCAAAGCACCTCCACATCATCATCATCTCGTCGTCGTCATCGACTCCGTCTTTCCGCCAATTTTTTCTTAGTCGATCCTCCGATTCTTTTCTAAAACAAATATGAAACGTCCATCGAAGGTTCCCCGAGGCGGACGTCGTATGACGAATCCTTACATACATCTCTCGGCCGCAAATGCTTGGTAGGGGGGAGGGACAATCATCATCATCCTTCATGGTCAGAACTCGTGGAAAGGGAATTGGAAGGAATCTATCAACTTACGGAAGACGGAATAACCAATACAAATTAACAACAGGTATGAGAAGGTAGAAAGAAGTCAAATCCCTTTCAACATTTTTTCTCTATTCTTTTACAGAAATTTAACCCAAAATCGATCGATTAATTTTATTTTATATTTATTGTGCGCCCAAACAGCTTTGAGATTTTACGACCCATTAAACATTTTCTAATGATGATAAGATTGCAGTCATATTATGGCAAAATTCATTTGAATTTTTTTACTAATAAAAGAGTTTTTGAAAATACAAGAAACAAGCTGTTGAAAATTACTTCTTTTTATCGATTAGAAGTGAAACCTGAGTAAATTCAAGCGAGAGAAAGTAATTTACTACATTGCCAAAAGAAGCTGTCCTCCAAACAATTGCAAACGATGGACACAAAAGTGTGTTTCAGTTGTTGCAAATTCTCCCTCGGTATAAACAATCGTCTTCCCTCGGGGCGGAGGGGTGTACACAATATAATAGACAAGAAATAATGAATTGGAGGCGCTTGCTAATGAGAAAATATCCACTTTCCTTCCGATCTCTCTAGTGGACATTCGCTTTATGTCTCTGGCACTATATTATGGGTTCCCCGGCCCATTCCGGCAGCAAAACATGGAACCGAATTGAAATTGGTTTTCTTTTTCGACCACAAAAATCTTCCACACCTGTTTCCTCCAAGGCGGGATATTTTGGTGATGGATTTTTTTTAAGGTTTTTACCTTTCGTACATCATTGATGATATCAAACGAACCGGACAAAGCGCACGAAAAAGAGACACCAGTTTCCGCGAGAACTTATGACCTAATGCGGTAGGAATTTCAACCACCCCACCAAAGGCCCAAGGGCCCGGGCGGGTGGAGGGGAGGACCATTCACTGCTTCGAGTGGAGCAACACACCGGTTTTCCATCCAATCATTTCACGGCAAAGTGCGGGAGGAGTGTCTCTTGTCTGGTTCAATTTTATGTTGCCCTTAATCCTGTTGCCACCGAAGAGACGTTGTTTTCTCCGCGATTCTCTTTTCTCGATTCGATTCCTTCCTCGCTTCTTCTGGTGTAGATGTTCTTCGGGAGACTTTGTTACTTTTTGTTACTTAAAAAGTTGCCATGTCTTCAAATTTGGACTTTTTACATTCGTGCCAAAAAATGCTTGTTCTGGCGTTGGATTATTTATTGTTTCTTTTTTGCAGGAAACATTTTTAAATTGCAACAATTTAAATATATACCAATCGAACATGTTTCCTTAAGCATTCGTTTCATTATTGCATCTTTGATCATTTTCTGTACAACTTTTATATCGAACTTTTTAAAGCATTTTCTAGAAGAGCCAATCGATTCTTCAGCAAAATAAATACAGTTTCAAACGGGGGAAAATATAGGAACAAAGTTGTTGAAATAGTAAACTATAAAATACGAAGCACCAGAAATCGGATCGTACGGAAAGGAAATTGCAAAACATCAATTCTAGCTGGAGTGGCACGCGTTGAATAAACACATTTCATCTCAGATCGACACACAATTGGCATGTCGTACTCGGCACGAACCGGCGGAAAACTTCCACGTTCCAGTGTATTTCTAACCAATATTTGGCATTTTTTGGCGCACAGTTCTACCGGCCTTCCCGAAACTTATTCTCTACCAGTTGATTCCATTCCGCGACTATGTGCGTTCGGTCGGTGTGCATGATGTGTCAAGAAACTTGAGTACCGTTGGAAGGCCAAGAGGCTAGAAAAATGGTCAAACTCCCAACGCCACACCGTGTTTTGTTGGATTCGCGGGTTCAAATTCAAACAGTCCACAACGGAAAGAGCGGAAAGTTTGGGGGGATTTGGAAACATTTGACTTTGATTGACGTTTGACACAAACGAACGTCCTGCGGGCGCGAAGAAACGACTGACCTGGGGGGAAGGGGATGATGTGGTGTGCGAATCCAGTTCGACGTCGTCGGTTCGCGGTTCGCGTTGGAGAACACGAGCTTACCATGGGGCAAGATCCCCTTTTCTCCTCCCATCCGCTCTGTCCCGCTTCAAAGGAATGCATCTGTTCCAATACTCCGGCGACCCTTGGATACCGTGCGTATTCGTGTGTGTGTGCATGCCTTTTCCGATGTCCGGTTTTCTTTTTTAAATCCTCCAGAACGTTCAAGTGTAATAATATATGATCGATGTGTGGCCGGCTGCAGACGGCGTCCTGTGTTCGCGAAGCAGAGGCAACCACACACAAACACACACACACATTCTGCGTTTGCTAAACGATTTCTTTTCCTTCCTTTTTTACCTTCGCCCAGGCTATATTTACGTATGGCAACATTCGTACCACCGGCCTGGATGGATGAGAAAAGCACAGATTTTCTTCCTTCCATCGGCCATCATCATATAAACCGCGAGAGGAGAACGCGTTTTAGCTGATAAAATTATTTTTATCCGCATACCACAACCAAGCCTCCGGGGCTCGGTATCCGTAATGATTTTTCCGCTCCCCTGTTTCCCTGCTCTTTTACACCCAATTCATTTATGGTGAATGTCAATAAAAATAATTTTTCATTGGCCACCCCAACACCGAACGAGGCTGCTTTTTCCGGCCCACCGGAATGTGTGTGTGTGTGTCAGTGCGCCAGACAACACACAGCTTCATTTATTCTACCCTGATGACACCTTAATTGGAATTTATCGAATCGCTTCTTGCGGCTTATGCGTCAATCGGTTTTCCACCGGTTTTTATGGCAGCCGTCCAAAAAACACACCAGCGCGCATCCAAAATATATATGCCGTTACGCATTACATTCCAAGAAATGATGCGCGTCTCGGGAGAGGAGAGATAAGCTGGGAAATATTTTTAACAAATCGCTTCGGCCCACAAATGGGAGTGGGAATGAAAATTACAAAAATAAAAAGGAATAAGCAAACAGCAATGCAAAATATGTTTACCAATTCCCAATGCTCTACACACCACACCGAACCGAACCACAAATCAAGGGCAAGGGAAAGAATACAAAAATCATTCGCGGGTTTTTAGTTGGATTGTAAAAAGGCTGTGGCGATCTATCTCCAAAGTCCAAGAAGCAAGAAAAGACCAAAAACTAAAAGAAAAAAAAACAATATGATTATGTTCCACGATGGTTGTTGCTTTCGGCGGAGAAACTAACAAAGAACGCAGAGAACTAGGAATAATCATAAAAAAAATATGAAACCAATTTCACCCGCACACAAAAAGGAGTTTTCCTCTGTTTTGATGCCGAGGGAAATGACCACGCGAAAAGAGAACAAATATTTTAATCAGTTACTTGCCATCTTTTCCGCTTCTATTGTAACGCTTTTCATTACGGGTCTCATAAGCAAACAAATGCCCGTTGTTATTCTACACAATCTCTGCAAGCTAACAGAATCGAAAACTGGTTTTATCTTTTCATTCGAGTTGAACAATGTGCAGTTCAATGTTCTTCATTCATGTTTTAGTTGCTCGGTTATTTATTATCGCAATTTAGAGCAGAAAAAGCTGTTACTGTTACTGTTTTGTAGTAACCCAATATATGCTCTGCCTTACTATCAATGAATGGAGATATCATAAATTGCAGATTGGTGTGTCAAGGCCATTCGACCAGCAGCGCAACCCGCAGAGACCCCCGGAGACCCGGGGTTGCATAAAACACGCCATAAAAAATCTATTAAACTCTCGCTTTCGAACGAGCCGAGACGAAAGCCATGCGAAAAATCTAATCACGTACTTATTGAAGGAGGAAAAGGTGGTCGGTTGGGCCCTCGAGTTGATGTAGGTGAAAGGCGAATACAATTGGATTTATGGAAAGATCTCCGTCGTCTTCTCCAGCGCTTTGGCGCAAGACGACTCGTGCACTGACACGGGAGCTGGCCTGTGCTATTTGACGACTTTCAGCGCAAATGCATACACACACACACACACACACAATCAACTTTTTATTGCAGTCCACGTATGCTGGTTAGGGTGGCCTTGGGGGAATCGGGTGGGAGTCGTTGGGAGACGTTTGTCAACCTCCCGGGGATGGGGGGGTTTTATTAGCATGACCACTAGCGAGAGAAAGAACCTGGTTTCCAGCCCTAGGGTAAGGCAAGTTTGTGTTTATGAAAAAGACCCAGCCTCCATTCAATCCTTGATTTCCCGTTGATTTTTGTGTAGAAGTTTTTTCTCCACTTTCTTGTTTCGACCTCCGGGAAACGGTGGAGTTGTTGGGTGGCTCCTTGAAAGGGAAACAATATTGTTCTGTTGCACAACTCCAGGATCCTTCCAACAGTAGGATTTGTTTGTGCAATCTTTGTATGTTGGATTTTAATTCCAATAAAAATAAACGAGGTAAAATGCGTTCAAAATTCGGTATGCATTTGGGTGCATCCATCGAGCACGGGACAACAAGAGTGCGGTAGCCGTCTTTTGCACGCCGGATTTCTTTGTTATGTCGGGCGAGCGTAGCTGTGTTTGTGTGTGTGTGTGCGCATATGCACCGGCAGTAAACTGAACAACAAAATGTTGCTGGTTTGTTCCCTTCCAATGCCAGTTTGTGTCCTTTTATTCCTCAGTGCATCTCCCGTTTTACGAGCGGTTTTCTTCGACGTGGTGGTTCTACAATCAAACTTAATTCAATTTTAAAAAGACAACATTAAACCACCTCCGTCCCCCATACTGCCTTTGTCACATGATCGGCGCCTTCGCTGGAGCTTTTGTTGGTTGTGATGGTGTGTCAACGGGGTTTTAGGTGATGGTTGGTGATATGTTTGCGCTGCAGCACATTGCACTCACCTGCTTGCCGTCGACTTCGATGTCGGCCACGTAGTTCTCGAACACGGTCGGCACGTACACCTCCGGGAACTGGTCTTTGCTGAAGACGATCAGCAGACAAGTCTTACCGCAGGCACCATCGCCGACGATCACCAGCTTTTTCCTTATAGCAGCCATTGGTTCTGTTGTCCGGATTACGGTTCCAACGTTGGAGGAGATTTGATGTGTTTGTTTTTAATTGTTTTTCGTCAGCGAGACATTTTCCAGCATCCAGCAGTTTGTGAAGATTGTGACGGCAACAGGATGAGCAATCACACACAGCAATCACCGAAACGGGTGATAAGTTAACGAAGTAGGCGCGACGACGAGGTTATGGTGGTTTTCGAACGTAGAATAAAGAATGGCAGCAACGGTGTAAAAAAGTACGCGAAAAAGACGGTCGCGGTCGTCGTCGTCGTCGTTGCCGTTGCCGTTTGGAAGACCCGAAAATATTCCAACAAGAAATACGGGCACAGCGAGCGAGAAAGAGTGAGCAAGTATTTCCGTACGTTGTTTAGGACCAGGCGAGCAAGAGAGGGAACGAAGGCGGGCGTATAAAAGAGATGTTAAATTTGGCGGACGATGACGGTGGTTACCGCGGGGACGGGGTATTCACGGGATCGGCGGGACGCATGCACAAACAACACCACACGGTAGTTACGCACATCCGTCGTAGCATGGAATCATGGTGGGTTATTTTTTTTTTCGTAACAATTCGTGTTCACATAGCAAAGAAGATAGATAGTACCGAAGTAGCAGCAACAACCAACCAACACAGCCGTAAACAGCACGCACACGAGACAAGAAGGAAGATACGCGTTTGCCGCACACGCGCGCGCAACACGTACAAACCACACAAACACAGCCGAAATTTCATAATTGTAACGGCAACGAGTCGCACGCACACAGCGATGGCATCACGAACAGCGGCGGACAGATATAACGAGTCATCGTTGCGTTATAAGGACGGTCACAAAGGGATATATTGCATTGCACCAATTTGATGGTGGTTTTCGGTTGTTCACGGTATTCGAATTTTCATCGAGCGCCATTATATCGCGATGTAGAATCACCCAACATTATTATCACCGAATCGCATAGATGACACATCGCAAGGGCGATGGAAGATTTTATGTTGCACACACCGCCAGCAAAACCGTACGCACAGACACCAGCGCAAAGTGCGCGCACAGGACGACACCGACGGGCACACAGACACACACACGCGCGCAAGCGACACCAGGCACACGTAAACGGGTACGCGAGGGGCGATGGTCAGAGCAGGGGCAACGGTTTTCGGGTCGGTCCCGAAAGGAGGAAAACGGAACCACCGCATCACGGATTGTGGACGGCCAGCCAGCCGTTGTAGCCGGAGGACGGGTACGCAGGAACCGGAAGCGTACCGAAGGGGTGACGCCCGAATTTCGGGGCCCGTCCCGTCGAGGGTGTTGCCACGAAGCGCGTAGCGTTAAAAAAAAACGTCGCCGAGGCGTTTTGGTTTTTCATTTCGTCGAAGGAAAAGACCAACACCACCATCAGACAACATCCGGTCCGGTGTCCAGTGGCGGGTGAAGACGATGGAATGCGCGTGTATCCAAAAGCGGGTGGGGCGGGTCGTGCATCGGTCATCGGTCGAAAGTAGCGATCCGTACGAGATGATTTATTTTCAGCACACACATTGCAGGAGCAGCAACAGGAGCGGTAGAGGCCGTCCGAGACGAGGTTCCACGTCGAGACGGAAGAGGTACATGAAAGAAGCGGAAGAGAAAGAAAATTCACAGACAAATTAGCAAAGGAGGCCAGGATAAGTTAAACATATTGCAGGAATGTGCTGCTTTTTTTCTTGGTTCTGCTTTATTAGCAGCACATCGTTTTTGGTGTCGTAGCAGGCCGTGAAACGCAACGCTACGAATACGGGGAGGGCAGCAGCAAGACGAATGGTTTCGGCTAACTTTCTTCCAAAGAGATGTTCAATTATCTACGCAAATGCTTGTTTAATAGCGTTTTTTTCGAAGAAGAAGAAGGAACAATTTCACTCACTCTATGCACCCTTTAACTTCTCGCTACTTTCTTCACGCACAGCACCACACAAACGACGATGACGGTCGACTGGACAAACACGGTTTTGGATAAGGGCTTGTTCCTCTCTATGCGCCGCGGGTCACACACGATTCGCAAGATCGGATGGAATGGGTGGAGCGACGAGGCGGGGAGGGAAAACAAATTAAAAGAACTCCTAAATCGGTGCGTGTCCCGGCGCCTGGGACGCGATTAAAACTCTTCTTCTATCACTAAAAAGAATGGACGAGGAGGTTGGGTACGGTTCGTTTCCGCTGCAGCAAACACACTACACTCCGGGGGGAAACCAACCGAAAAAACTAAAACCAGCTATCTCGCCGTGTGCCCTAAAACCGCGATCGAACTTCCGAATGCGATGACTGTATCTAGGCGAATGCTGCCCGAAACTGACCGTGAGCTTCGTGGACCCACGTGCGATGTTATAGGATGGCGCTGCGATGAAAACGCCTGACGCTGGTGAACAACATCGCGTGCGTGAATCATTGGCAATCAAATCAAGATCAACGGTCTGTCGGTGGTAAATAAAAGGATATTTTTAATTATAAACATAGGAGAAAAATTCCTTCACAACTCCTTTTCTATTTTAGTGAAATTTGTTTCAACATAAATTCAAGGACGACAAGCACTCGGCGATGAGTTGTCTATAGAAACGGATATACAAAATGGCCGGCATACACGTCAAAGAGGAACGTCAGGGCAATTCTTGTTGCATTTTCACCGGGTCGGAAAAACTTGTTGCTTCCATCCGGTACTCCAGGATCCAAAATAAACTATCCTTTTGAGACGTTATATTGCATCAAATCGAAGGATAACAAAAAAATACACTAACAATTTTATATCGTGACGTTTGATCAATTTCTAATTAACTAACTACCATTTGTATGCAACAAAAGGTTAAACATATTTAAATTAATCTACCATCATGAGGACACATCTAGTAACAAAACACAATGTAATTTAAAACAAACATAAAAATCTAGAATGTACTATCAAGCATGAGCTAAGTTTAAAATAAGTTCATTAGAATGTCGTTGTGATTAGGGCAAGTGATGTGTCGGTTTCTCTTGATAGAATCTTTCGACAAACAAACCGCAAAGAAAGTCACAATCGTTATTTTGTTTTCAACGGATAGGAAAAAAAGAAAAACGGCCCGTAGCATCTCACAGATAGAGCATCAAAAAATTTGAATTGTTCCGATAATCACGCACCGGTTGATGGATGGGGCAGGGCGAACTAGTATCATTATCAATCCCGCAACCGGCGGTCAATAGATTTTCCGTTTCTATACCCGGACGGGCGATGCATTTGAAGGACATTTAGCAAAAAAAAAGCCCTCCAAATAAATACTCTTATCAAGACGTCCAACAGTACAGCATAAAAACTGAAACCATAGAGATAAGAAGAGAAACATGGAATTAAAGTCGAATGTGCAGCTCGTATGCATGGTTGCCTGGGCCGCGCTAGGTTTGAACTCTGCTTGACCCCTTGGTCATATACGTGTGGTACGTAATCGTACGAGTTTATCTACGATAATTGGAAGCCCTTTCGCTAGCTTCTTCCTAACTAGCGCGGCACAGAGAATGACGAACCATACGGTGGTGCTGTTCGCTTTCAAGCGGAACACGAGAACCCATTCCCAAAAGTAATTGGAGCGAGTTTTATCCAGTTCCGTCTGGTTGGCCGTCGTGTTTCGCGCAGCAGTACTACGTGCTGCGGTGCAATCCCGAGGACTGCTCTGCCCACGAGTAGTAGTGGGTGGTGGGTGGTTTGGATGGGTGTTTTCCACTGGCGGCTGCTATGGAAACATTCGACAAAAGGGGTGCATACACACAACACACACGCGCACATACACAAGGGGTTGCTTTTCTCGCCGAATCATCCGACACTGGGAGGAAGCAAAACTGTCACTGGTTTGCAGGATGTTTGGCAAAATTAAGAAATTGGTTCAAAACATGCAAAACGAACTCTATGTAGCATAAGAAAATCTCTGAAATTAAATATTCTATGGTGCATGAATGTTGAGCAGATTAAACACAGCAACAGATAAGAAAGGCATTTCTACACAGTAAATTAAACAGCAGTGGAGGAGAAGTGCTCCAAGCAATGCAAGAAAACAGATGAAACTCAGGAAAGGGTGAAGATTTTTTCACCATCAAAATATATGACGGAGAAAAACGGAACGTGAAAAAAGCAGGCAGTAAGGAGGCAGATCGTTTTTACGACGCCCCATGGAAAGGAAAAACAAACGGACAGCAGTAAACAGTGCACTAAAACAAAAGGCAATCACAGTAGGTTACAGATGAAAACAAATAATACCTGAATTAGTTGGAGAAGAGACGCATGAAAAACACCACATTACTTATCTCCTGACACCACACATGAAACAAACACCGTACAATGGATGTACCTTTTTCTTCTTTTACGATTCGGTCTACGTCGGATCTAATTAAAATGGGAACCGCACTCTTTTTCGCTCTAGCTCGGGTTTCCGATTTTCCTATGCAACACACAACACACGATATAAAAAAAAACGGTGTGCAGCCCTTTTTCACTGGTTTGTAGAAGGCGAGTGTTGCTGCTGGCGCCGATGGGGTCGCGGGGTGGGAAAGCTAATATTTTCCTGGCTTTTCCTTGACTGGCGATTTTCAGGTTTTCCGCACTGCTGTGGTGAAATAAGGGGAGAGAAAGAGAGAGAGAGAAAGAAAGATAGTACGGATGGTGGTCACACAAATGAATACACTCTTTTTTTCAAGAGCGATTTATTAGCACGGGAAATAATTTTGACATGGAAAACCCTTGACGACGTGTCTCGATTATTCCACTCGAACAGCGTAGGAAAAACACTGCCCCGTTGGAAAGACGCCCGGGGGAGGATGGGAAGGGTAATCTTCGGAAAATAGAACTTGAAGCTGAATAGAATGCGTACACTTTTTCTGTCGGATGTTTGGTGTAGCTTTTCGTTTCGGGTTACTACGATCACTGCCGGGGAAAAGCCACCAGCGACGTCCAAACACAAGCGTAGTTCACGCCACACGAATATTGCTCGGGATGGAATATCGGCAGTCGATAAATTTTCCTTTCTCTATCCTCTATCGGAAGGCGACTGGGAATTCTATGTTTGGATCAACTGAATGCACACGCTAGTGATGGCAGAATCGGGATGTGGAAGATCAAGGACTCGATCTCTTGACGGATTCCAAAGGATTGGATCATATTTTACGGATTCGAATAAAATTTCATTTGTTTGGGATTTAAGTCAGGTTTGATTTGTTTGTGGACTCCATTTGATTCGTTTCTGACTTGATTTGACTTGATTTGATTCAGGAATTTCATTTCCCCCCCACCGCTCAGTCAAATGGTTTTGAAATATTTCCCTTTCAAACAAAGCTGTGTTTCGAAAAATTGTTGTTTTATGGTGTGATTTTGTATTGCTTCAAGAGAAGAGTTATTTCACAACTACAATTCACTACTTGATAAATACAGGATAACGAGGACGAATTGGTCGTTTACTATTTGTATTGTTTACTATTTGCTTCTTCGGAGGGAACAAAGCTCATTAGGCACCTCCAATTAGCAGCTGTCAGATGCGGTACGAATCTGTCAATACCACGATCCCGCACATAGGTTTCCAAGAAACACACGAAACACGATTTATCCTGTTCACAACGTGATTCGCATTTTAAACTATTGTTTCGTTCAAAGTATTGTCGCCGTGCCAACAGTTTGAAACACCCACATTTGTTTCGTTCAGGTATAAACGGTAGAAACTATCAGTAGGTAGAAACAAGCATACTTATCTAGAAACTTCTAACCTCCTCTAGAAGTACCGGCCTTCCTGTATTCCCACGTTTAAGCCAGCGTCTCTATGCGTATCGCACAATATTCAAACAAAATGCCGTCTAAACAGAGCAGCAAATCACCAAATTTTTCAAATGGCGCATCAAAATTGAAGCAATCATTCAAAGCCAAAGCAAAGTCATCTAAGAAGCAGGAAAGCGAGAACAATCAAACCTCGCCTACTGTAGCGCTGAAGAAAAACGCCAATAACGTAAATGTGGCAAAAGGTAAGAGTAAATTGAGCAATTTCAAAGAAATGGCATACCGAAAACCTACCACTCCTGTCGTGGCAAAGAAAAGGAAGAACCCTCCTGATAGCAAAACTGCTAATGGTACCACTAATGGAAAGCAAAAGGGTGCGAAAACGGAACCCATGGTTCCCTCAAAGAAGCTTCGCACAACTAGTGCCGGTTCCGAATCGAACAGTGAAGAAGATGATTACATCCACAAGTTTTTCTCGGACGTGGAAGAAGACGCAGAAGGAGCGGAAGAAATGTATACCACGGAGGAAGAATCCGAGGAGGAAGAAACTTCCGAAGATGACAGCGATGAGGAGGAAGACGAGGACGATGATGATGATGATGAGGAACCGATGCCGATCGATGCCTTGATTGAACACTACGGGAAAATGCGTGATGTAAAGGAAAAACAACACCTCAAGGCAGTAGCACAAAAGAAATCACCTACTGCACTGAAGAAAAAATCTTCTACACCGCATAACAGTTCGGCAGGATGGATCGAGGAGGATAATGACCAAGATCTGCGATATGATTCCGACGGCGAAGGTGCCGCTTCGGGGCAGGGGGTCAACGAAAAGTCGCGAGCGAATGGCAGCGTGAATTCCGGTAGGAAAACTGTCGCGATCGAAAAGCATAAGAATGAAGATACGGATGAGTCCTCCGATTCGGATGGTTTTTCCGATACCTATGAGTGCTCCGGCTCCGATGACCGGGACGACGAATTTGAGACTGATGATAGCGAAATGTGGACCGATGCATCGGAAGATTCGGATGGTTCGGAAGATAGCGGGCTAACGTACCTGAACCAACCGTACGACAGCGATAGCTACGACGAGGATTATGATCCGTCTGATCCGGACCTGATGGATTCCGAATGCGAAGAGGAGGACCACCCGGAAGAGGTGTACATACCGCGTGGGTCGGCACACATCTACGATATCGACGACGATACCATCTCGTTCGACGAGGGTACGTCGCAAATAATTGAAATTCCGACTAACGACGATGAGGAGTTTGCCAAAAAGTCGGCCAACACGGATGCATCGTCGGACTCGGAGATACCGCCATTAGTTCCGATTTACGACGAGCATGGCGAATTCATAGACAGCCCGGAGAAACTGTCAAAGCAGTCGGTGGAACCTCCGGCCAAGGCTGCTCCAAAAGAAACAGCAGGAGCTAAACAGCAGCAGGCCATGGAAACTCCAGAAAAGGAGGATATGGAAATTCCTGAAGAGCAGGAGGCTATGGAAAATCCTGAACAGGAGGCTATGGAAACTCCTGAAGAGCAGGAGGAATTGGAAAGTCCTGGACAACAGGAGGCTTTGGAAACGGTTCCGATCGAACCGGAAGCGAAAACTAACGGCAAGAAGGAGGAGGAGGAGGAAGAGGAGAATGAAATCGACTCCGACGAGGAAGTTGAGCAAGAGATGGAGGGGGATCAGAAGGAAGGTGCGGTCCCGGTTGTGGATGAGCCAGAGCATACGAAATTCTATCGCTTCTACGATGCCATCGACAAGCGGATGACGCTCGCGGTGTTGAAGAACCACCTTTACTTCTACGGACATTTGGCCGTGCAGGCGCTGTTCGGGCAGGTGGAAATAATGGGCTACCGGTTGGAAACGGCCGAAACCAGAACGGTCACGGCCTCGCGTGGCTACAACGCGGTCAGTCTCATTCCATGCCCATCGCCGGAAGCGTTCAATAAGGCCGCGTTCGAGAACATCCTGCAGAAGCTAAAGCCCCATTTCATCGATGTCGACATCGACGAGCTGCTGGCCACATTCGATCCATCGGAATCGGTGCTCGTGTTGCTGCAGGCCGAGCCGAAGGGAAGCACCTCGCTGCCGGTGGTCTGTAACTATCTCAATGACTTCAACCTCTTCCCGACCCCGATCTCGCTCGGCGTTAAATCGCCCTTCAGCCATACGCAGCAGCTGTTGGAGGTGGAACTGCTGACGCCCGACGTTACGAAGGTCCGCTCCGTTCCGCTCTTCGAGAAGAATCCGGAATGGGATAAGGTGCAGCTCCGCCAGTCCAGCCGGTTGATGGTGGTCGGTGGCAAAGATGCCGGCAAATCGACCCTCTGTCAGTACCTGGTGAACCGATACATCCGTCAGTTCGGACGTATCGTGTTGCTCGACCTGGACATCGGGCAACCGTTGGTTCACCTGCCGGAAACGATTAGTGCGAGTGTGCTGACCGAACCGATCCTTGGGGTGGGTTGCTTCGCAAACGTTCAACCGCCCGTCCAGTGCCTACTGTTCGGCAGCGTCAACGTTGTGTCCTCCCCAGTGTTGTACGTTAAAAATGTGCAACAATTGGTGGAGCATTGTGACGCGAATGCCGAGCTGAAGGACGTACCGTGGATCGTCAACACGATGGGATACGTTACCGGGTTCGGCGACGAGCTGATGGCGGCCATCATCCAGCTGGTGCAGCCCACCGATCTGATACAGCTGACGATTCCGTGCTCGGTGAAGGGGTCCAAAAACTACGAGCACATGCACAAGGACAAACGCATACAGGCTTACAAGTTTAACATTCTGTTCGACGAAATGGCGGACCATCTGCGAAAGGGGCATCAGTTGCAGTACCGGTTTTACAACTTCCAAGTGAAGTACGCGCGGCGTGGATTGCCATTGAGTAGCGGCCAACGTCGGACGCTGTCCATCATGACCAAGCTGGTGCACATACTGCACGATGAGACGGAATGGTTTACCGACGTTACACCTTACTGGTGAGTTGCCTTCATAGCCTACTTTGATGAACACTGCCTGGTGCCTGGTATTAAGTTTTCCCTCGTTTTGTTGTTTTTTCTTCCAGCGCGCTTCTCGACGACGTTCAAATCCTAATAATGCGCGACGAGTGCATGGCGCCATCGAAGGAAATTTTACCAAACATACTCAACGCCATGATGGTATACCTTTGCGAACCGATGGCCAACGGTCAGCAGTACATATGCCTTGGCGTAGGTGAGTATCATCTGGTCCGAATGCCATAAAACGTTGCTTATGTTAATGGTCCTCTTTCCTTCTGCAGGGATCGTACGCACCGTCGACCAGAATAAAATGGTCCATCTCCTGCACAGCCTGCCCCCGGAGCAGCTGGCAAAGGCAAAGGTCTTGGCCCTGTGCACGACGAGCCTACCGGACCAGATTTACAAGCGGCTCAACGCCAAATTGGATGGAATCATTCCGTATCTGCACAATGTCGGGTAGAGGAAAAACTTGCGCGGGAAAGCTTGTTACGTTTATTTATTATCTCTTAAAACGGATAGAACTGAGCGAATGAATTGATAAAACACAACTGTTCAACAACCGGGAGTGTTAAATAAAAGTTGAATTTAGAGGCACCGAGTGCCCTCCGAACGTAGCGTTGGAGCTTTCGTTCGAAGTGCAACATTTGTTGGGTAGGATTATTTTCATTTAATAACTTACCTTTGTAAGGAACTAGATTTACCTCCACTCAGATACATGTATGAAGGTTGTACAAAGTTCGGATTAAAACAAATTTCTTTTCTTATAGCTTGTTTTTTAGTATTTCTTTTATTAAAAAATGTACAATTTGGTTATCATTTTACGCGATCTCCGTACCTATTCCTCTCTCGGCTACACAAACACGGGTCCACTATTTCGTGTGTTTTATCTTTTTTTTATTACAATTCTCGCTCGACTTCTCATTTCGTGCCTATCTCGGCCCTTTTTCAGAACGACTAGTCGTAGACTTCGTCTTCCGTATCGTTCGTTGCCTCCAATTAAATATAATAATATATATATTTTTTAATATAATTTTCCATTTTTCCTGCCAGTTTCCATTCCCTCGTTTGCTTCCCCCCGGCACGTTCCCTTTCTTATGGCCCAGTGTCTCCCAACCGCAGGTGTTTTTTTTTGTCGAAGAAGTTTACCGTCATCTGTTGGCTTTTTCCTACCGATTCCCACCTACAACTACTGGCCAATGTGCGGCCAGTTTTCTCGCCCTATTTTCCCCTCCTTTGTTAAACCCCTAGCCGCCTGCCGGATGTGCTAGTTCTCCGATCGATGGCCTAGGAGGAACAGGAGGAGGAGAGAGGTATCGTTCTAAATGTCAGTCGCATTATTGTTGGAAGCTTGGCTTTTCCCTTTCTTTGCTTTTCCTTCCACCTGCGCAGATTGTGTTCCTCTTTATTTTTCGCCCCACCCCCGCCGATCCGGTTTAGCTTATTTCGTAAATTTGACTATTATTATTATTACGCTGGTGCAAGGGGTGTGGGTTGTTTTCCTCCCCATTTTTGTTTTTTGCTTTGATAGTGTTGGATTGTTTTTCATCTTCGTTTCGTTGGAGAATTATGCAGGATTGGGGTGTCTTTTCTTTTAGCGCGTGATTTGTTACTTATCTACCGAAACGACAATAATTGGTTCTTACTTACATTCGCACGCGGGAATTTATCTATTTCGCATTACACTAGCACATTGTTTTAGCGTTTTGGATCGCGTTTCGACGCGCGATCATTGATGAGATGATGATGATGGTGATGGTGATGGCGATTTAATGATCTACGATGGGGGCGGGTGATCGAGTCTTATATAGGAGGCGAACGACAATGGATCGATCGATGGCGTCGTGGTGAGTTTCTTCATTCTTCTCTCCACTCTTCTGCTAGGAATAAAGTACAAATCTGGTCGGTAAAGGGAAATGCCAGACGTAGATCCGGGGTCCGCGTACGCCTTCTGCCTAAATGGATAGCAAAACGGAAACACGTTTCTTTGCAAAGAGAGTCCCACTTTGGGACTAGAACAGTTATGATTAAACGGGGTTTTTTTTGCTGATTCGATTTTATCATTCGGTTTTCATATCGTGGAGGTTACGCCTTTTTTTCGTCTATCAATCGGAGTGAGTGGTCGAGTGTGTGGGGAGAAGATATAAAAGTTCCAGTTTCCCACATTTCAAATACCGGACGTACCGGGGTTTTTTTTCGTTAGTATAAAAACGAAGACGAATTTGCAAATTGTGCAAATACATTGTGCAAATACAGAGTTAAAGAAAGTTTCTAATCAATTGATTTGTATATCTATTTCCGTTTCCCTTTGGGCCTTCCGTGGGCCTTTAGTAAATGCATTCCCAAAAAGATCCGCTTGAGATCGTCGATCCTATTCGTTGCATTATGTTTTGTGCGCTACGCGTTTGTGGCAATTTTACTATGGCTTTTTTTGTGTTCGGAAAAAATAAGTTGCTAAAGATTGGAAATCTATTCAGTACTTTCACGTTTATGGCAATTGCTTGTTGTGGACTATAAAAGTGTCTGTGTTAATGGTTTTTTTTTCAAAACAAAGTATAGATTTTATTGATCATATACGAACGCGCTTCTCACTTTTTCAATGGAAAACGTTATCGTAATCGCTTTTTGCACACTAATAATGGCGCACTCCACCATATCTAACCCGGTTTATAAGCTCATGAGAATAAGACTGAGGGGGTGAGGATTTAGGGGGAGGACAGCGATCTCGGGACAAATCCAATGTCGTGTCCCATTTATTTTTAAAAGGTTCTCTACTATCGCATATTTATTACACTGTTGATCCTTTTTTTTAATGACTTTACAGATTTGGGGACTGATTGATTGTGCGTCCGTGTCCGGTACTAAAGGAAGATAATGTTTTGTTCCTGTGTTTTAATAAAAGTTTATTAAAAAAAAAAACAAATGATAGAAGGAACAAAAAAACGACATGCAATAGTTGTTTGATGATGAATTTTTCACGCAAGTGGTGCCCTTTTTTCCCCACATCAGCGGCATTAAAAGTAGGAGTAAATTTTTTTAATTCTCCACTTCCGATTGTGCAACAAAAACCAATTGAAAAAAAAACGACTCTTACCCCGTCGCAAAAAAGGCGCTAGAGCAGCCCCTTCCGTTTCTACTTTAAACACGTAATATAAGATGCCCTTTCCTTACCATCGCGGTTTGGCCGTCTCTTATGCGAACGATGAAGTTAATCGTAATCGCTACTACACAGTATCGCTAAGCACTACTACTGAAACGCTCGGTAAATGACTATAAATTGAAGTTGCCTTACACGCTATAAAATGGGGTGGTACGCACGGTTTTTCCACCATATCGGATTTTCACCATTTTCGGAAACGCTCCGGTAGTATTCCTGTTTTCCGTTTCATCACTTATCCTTTTAGTTTTCATCGTCCGTCTTACACATTCTCTCTTTAGTAGATAGGTTCTTTTTGCAAGTATTCGAACAAAATAGTTGAGAAATAAACGGAGTACCCCAATTCGTTATCGACATTGTCCATATTTTAAGATCATTTCATTCAGTTTGTTCTTGTTTTTTTATTCTTAAATCATTCTCAATAGCTTGAGCGAACGGTTGGTCAGTTGAGGTGAAAACGTAAAACCCATCGACAAAAGTTAAATTTATCAAACCTTAAACGCCAACGCCACGCGGCAGGAAGTGAAGGAAATGATTAACTCTAAGCGATCGAGCAATGATCGAAGGACTACCTTTTACTCTCCTTCTCTCTCTCTCTTGTATTTATTACTTTATTTTTCCCTAATTATCGTATCGCCCACTTTTTCCATTCACTTGTTTGCTTTCTAATTAGTATCCTTTTTGTGTTTTAATTCCAGCTGATTGCTTTTCTTGTTTTGTTTTTTTGGTGTTTGGTGTAAATAAGGTAAATCGAACGAAGAATCGAAACGCAGGCGTCAGCGTCAGTGCACGCCGGAACTTAATCGTATCGGGGAGGAGAACAAACAAAAAATAAAGGAAAAAGGAGGTGTGGGAGAATCGAAAACTGCCTAGTTTCGGTCCGCTGCACCGCGCGGAGGCGGACGCCGGGCCTACGGGGACACGTACGGCGGTGGTCGCCGGTAGGACGGGGTGACGGGCGATTTGCCGCGCGATTCACGACCGCCAACCACCACGGCCGGCGGCGGCACGTACTCGTCGAGGTCATCGTTTTCACCTGTTGGGTAGGAAGAAAAACGTGTGTGATAAAATAAACATTTTTTAAGCCGTCCCAAAAATGGTAAATTGAGGTTTGGATATTTTGAGATGGAAAAAATAAAACAATTTTGGTTATCCTTCTTGCTGTATAGTTTTTCAAAAAGACCCAACTACACTGTGTCCAGTTTCTATAGAGGCACTTAGTAAAGCTAGTTTTTACAATTTAAGAAAATTTATATTAAACCAGAAAATGGATTAAACACACAGTAGTGCAAAATCGGTGAGAATAAATTTGATTTTATGTAATCAAGTGACATTTTCAATGTACAGTTTCTTTAGAGCCAGTCGAGATTTGGGCATTTTTCATTAAAATTTCAGGAAACAAAGACAACATGTCAAGAAGAATAGATCTTATAGAGGGAAAATTAGGTAAAATAATAGCTTTAAATGAAAAATTCGGAGGCATATGGGCCATGACCTTAGTTTAAGGACGTCGTAGCATGTGACCCAACTTTTCTTAAAAAGGGATATAGAAACATGTCATAGGTCTTTTATTCGCACGTTTCATACGAAACTTATTATCTTTTCAACAAGATTATGCGACAATCCATACCAGTAAAGAAATAAGCGATTGGTTCTAGTACCGTCAATCAATCTCTAGAACTTGCCAATTCTTTCACTGGCATGAAGGAGTCTTATATGACATATTTATACAGAAAAACGGCAAATATGAGCCGTTAATGAGCTGAGAAGTGTTGTTTTTGGTGCTTGGGTAAATATCAAATAATCTGCAGCTTAAAAGCTTATTAAAAGTGTCCCAAACCTGATTTTTCAAAATTTGAACTAAAATAGTTATTAAAAATAGTTATATGGAACAGAAATTCGTGAAATCGCAAGTGGCTCTATAGACACTGGGCAGCTGTTTTAAAGCTATATTCAGTAAACGAATATAATATTACAGATATCCTTTAAAAACTAACTCAATGTTACTTAAAAACTGATCCCACCAGTATATTTCATTTTTATTGATAAAACCGATAACCTATTAATTCCAGAAAAATGGGGGTGGCTCTATAGACACTCGACACAGTGTATGTTATTTTTTTACTCTTCCTTCTAGGATTTTCTTCTTAGTTCTTAATTTAATTAATTAACTAAGATGTTTGATGCTCATTTTAACCTAACTTAACATAAAAAGTTATCTTAAATTACAGTACAGCAGTTAAATTGGACAGTTCCTTAACTTATCTCTTATATCCCTTTGGCCCCTCCCTACTCACCATCGTTGTTGGTACTGCTGTAGGACGGTGGCAGCAACGGCGGCTTCTCGTCCTTTAGTATCACCGGCGACTTGTTGCCGATCTCCGGCTTCTCGTCCAGCTCGTCCTGGAAGATCACCGGGATGCCCTTCGAGCGGAACGACTTACGCTCTTCGTCGGTACCTTGTGGGTGGGACGAAGAGGAGGAGGAGGCGATTGGTTTGAAATTGATATATTCTGCCATTACTCATCACATATTAGTTCTTGGGCGGGACGGGTGCTCGGGTTGTGGGTTAGTAAGTGCGCCGGGCAGGGGGGACAAGAGGGGGGAGAAGAAAGCGGGCTTACCGAGTTCCATCTTGCCGGTCAGTCGCCGCTTGTAGAGCACGCAGGCGATAATGAACGCGAACAGCAGCATGATGAGAATGATGACCGTCGGTAGGACGAAGGTGAGCAGGTAGTCGTCCTTGGAGATCGGAGGCGGGAGGGCCTTCTCCGGTTCGCTGGTCGCGTGATGCGGTGTGTCGAACCCTTGACAGTTGTCCATCGGCACGAGGCTGACGTTCTGCAAGCTAAACTCCTGCCCGAGGATGTCGCGTACCTTCGCCCGGATTGTGCTGTCCTGGTGGAGCAGGATGTTGCGCAGGCCCTCGATCTCTTCGTGCGGGCAGCGTTGGTGCTGCCGGTTGAGGGAGGTGTTGAAGAAGGACACCTGCACCTGGCCGGTGTGGTGGATGGGCCGGATGTGGTTGATTTTGATGTAGTTCGTCGTTGCATCACCAAACACCTGTGCGAGACGCTCGATGAAACGGCGTTGAACCTGCGCCGCACTGAACTGCTCGTGCGTAATGTCCAACGTCAGCTCGAACAGGACGCTGAGGTCTCGCTTGTGCGCGGGCTGGTTAACGTACACCACCAGGGCGTCCGTCGCCGTTAGTCCTTCGCGATCTTCAGCCATCTACAAGGGGGAAGGGTGGAAAGCAATCCGTTATGCCAAAGTTACGCCGATTCTAATCTAGTCTCAAGGCTTTAACACTCACCAGTAGATACTCCTTCTGACCGACGTCGGTCAGTCGTGGAACTCCGTAGAACTCCTGGTTCTTCGGGTCAAACTGGAGCCAGTGCATCGGATCCAGCGAATGACGCTCCGTCGTAAGCAGCTTCATCTTCAGATCACTGCCATCCTCCGGATCGTAGAAGGTATCCTAAAACATGCCCACAAATCCTACATCATATCTCCTTCCTAGGACACGACATTAAACCAACAAACGACAAACTTACCGCCGGCACCTTGTACACCAACAGCTGGCCAACGGTTGCGTTCACCTTGTCCACCTGGTTGCGCGTTTGGGGCGCAAAGTTGCGCGACATCCGCGGCGTCGGTTTCGCCTTCGACAGTGTCGGCTTCGAACACTGGGCAATCTGTTGTCCCTGGACCGATTTCACCATAATGTCCGGCTTCAGTGCATCGTTAAGCGCCTGCTCGGTTAGGAGCGCCACCAGCTCGTCCAGTTTCTCCTCCGGGCAGCGATCCTTCGGGAGCGTATCGTTCGTGTACACGAACGTCGCCATGCTCGGATCCTGGATGCTGTTGCGGATGTCACGCACGACAATGTTGCCGAGCGTCACGTCGCCCAGCACGTTCGCAATGCCCCGGATCGTCTCGATCTGCCAGTCGGTGTTTTTGGCGAACTTCCGGTTCAGTCGAACCGCCAGACTGATCTCGTGGTTGACGCTGCGGTGCGACTTGTGCTGCTGCACCGAAATGTCGATCGTTTCCGTGACGCTCAGGTTGCCCGAGTCTGTCGCGCGCAGTTTGTATGGCCACTTGGACACGTCCTTCTCGAGGGGTCTGTAATTAAAAGAATATGCATTTGTCAAGTCACCAATTCCTTTCCAATATGCTGGATGGATGCAAACACTTACAGGCCATAGATTTCTTTGGTATCTGGATTGAACTGAATCCAGGAGTTGTGCTTGAGCGGCTGCTCCCTTCCGTCCAGCAGCTCCAGTTGCAGGTTGTTACCATCCTCGTTGTCGAGGAACGTCTCCAGCGGGACCTGGTAGATGTACACCTTGCCGGCAATAATGGCCTGCTTCGGGATGCGATTCCGGATGATCGGTGGCAGGTTGGTCGGTTCGTCCAGCTCCGTTGTGGCCATGGTGGTGGTAGTGGTGGAAGTGGTGGTGGTCGTCGTCGTTGTTGTTGGAGCTTCGGTGGTCGTGGTCGTTGTGGGAGCCTCGGTGGTTGAGGTGGTCGTCGTTGGCTCAGGAGTGGTTGTTGTGGTCGTTGTGGTGGTGGAGGTGGTGGTGGTAGTTGTCGTTGTTGCCTCCGGTGTCGTCGTGACTGGCAAAGTGGCAGGCTAGAAGAAGGGAAGACAGGAAAGGATGAAACAGATCCTTTACGAACATCAAATGGTAATTTCCGAGCACCACGTGGGGCCAATGATGGCTGGTTTGGTTGATGGGAATTCGATTAACAGCACGCCACGAACCGCACACCTGTGGTCGTATTGAATTTTAACCACAGGCTCTTTGTGTGGTTTGTAAAAGGATGTGAATCGATTCCATGGAGTGTTCTTTAAATAATCGTATTAAACTGAGACGAGCCAAATGTCAAATTTGTGGTCGTTTTGTACTTTAATCACAGGCTACTATGTGTGCGGTGTAAGGGCGCGCTCGTTGTTCGCCGTACGGCACGCCGCACCGCACGCCGCACCGCAATCGAATCGCAATGGTGCTCGTTGTTCGCCGCAGCGGCGATGCGATTTCAACTGTCAAACTGGTTGAAATACGACCGTTGAATGCAAGTATCCAAATTTTTCAATAGTGAATTCATGAATGAATGAGTTTTTCTTCGTCGTCTGGCATCACAGTATCAACACGGAACACACAGTATCACAGTATCAACACAGAACACGATATCATCACAATATCAACACACATCTGACTATCCGGCTACCGGTAGAACCGGTTGAACCGAATCGGTTGCGACGGTGCGGCAAAATCAACGCAGTTGATTTTGCCGCACAAGGTTGCCAACATAACGGCGTCGAAAAAACAAAATCCCATACAATTTTTGACAATGCGATGCGGTGCGGCGTGCGGTGCGGCGAACAACGAGCGCCGCCTAAGAAAGGATGTCATTCCATTACATGAATTGGTCTCTAAATAATTAACGTATGCATTAAAAAAATAGACAAATTTTGATAGACTTAATGAACGAAGTAAATTTTACTGTACAGATACATCACTTAAAAAATATTCTGACGACCAGTAAGGTGGCCATATGGTTCTTGGTCGAAACTTTAGCCATAGCCGACACAACCATTCATGTAATCATTTTTTTCATAGTTGTGTGGTCTGCACGCCAGCTGCTTCACGTGGGCTTTAAATTGTTGGAATAGATCCTACAATTAAGAGTTGTCAATGTTTTATTGATTTGTAGTAGCTGGGAGACATAGGGAGGGTTATCACTGCTGGGCATGACAATGATATTGGACCAGTTTAACTCGTCCGATGGTCTTTGAGCATAATTTACTGTTGCCAGGTATGTCCAATAAACTGGATCATACTCCCTATGATGTTTTCTTATAAAATTGCCTACTTCCGGATGGCACTGCAAGCCACAAACTTTTCCATATGCCGGAAGTCTTGACAGAAAGAACAGCGACTTGGTGCATAGCCTTCTCGCCTATTTTCAGCCACGGTATAATGTTCTATTTGAGTTTAGGAACCGCAAAACATGTTTAATGTACTGTACGATGCTTCAAAAGAAAACCCCTCGAATAGTCATTTCTACAACAAACATCCATGCATCAGCTATCATTGCGGTAGATCCTACTTAAGGACGATTTTTCTACTTGACCCGTTTTGTGTTCCTACTTGGAGGTTTGGCGATTCAACATCAAAAGCTTTGCAGTAGGCTATCATTTTTTGATATTCCACGTACACTGCCGGGGTTGCTACATGATATGTAAAAGCTGTATTACACAACATGGCAAAATTTACGTGAATAAGTGTACTCATAAATGCAGTTGCTACAACCTTCTCACATTAGCTAAACTAAGATAAAAAGTGGCAACACGGAACGGTTTGAAAAAAGGATTTCCTACGATAGTTTAAGCTATAAAATGTGTTGAAATAAATATGGTACTTAACGAAAACTGATCCAAATTGGACTCTGGTGTGCAAACAAAAATTAAAACATCCTCATCAGAGGGCAATATGCACCGGCCAGTTTGGGGCAAGATGGACTGGTGTATGCGCAACTCACAAATGATTAATTTTGGATTTTTCATATTGAAATATGTCGTGTAAAATTCATTGCAATATTTTTTCGAGCCGAAAGTACTGCGAAAAATTAATATTCTTATAATAGAAATTAATAATCTTGCTTCCCATTGCATTAAAAGGAAAATTAGGATCCCATTTTTAAATAATGCATTATATATAATGCATTTTTAAATAATGCTATATATGGTTAATAATTCAAGGAGGTTTATACATCTTGAGAGGGTTGACATTTTATTTTTTTTCTTTTTAAATAATTTGGTTAAATCACCCCTTGAAATCGTTTTCATATTTAATAAACTATAGACAAAGTATTATATTTCTTCCGTATTGTGAAACAAGCATTTTAAATTCGATTGAGTACAATTTTGAAAGTTATTAAATACAGTTAATAAGAAAAATTTTAGTTTTGGTTCGTTTATTTAAGACATTTTCTTACCTCAGTCGATACTGGAACCACGCGTTCGGTGGTCGAGGGCACATTCCGTGGTTCGCTCACGGGAACGATGGTGGTCACCTCCGAGTCCCGTCCCGAATCCTCCTCCTCCTCGTCGTCGTACTCGTCGTCGTAGTTTTCGTACTCCACCTCCTTCTCGTCGACCGCATTATCCTGCTTCGGCGTCGTAAAGGACGAAACGGTGCGCTGGGTCGTTGTGGTGGTGGTCTGCGTCAAACAACGGTAGACGATTAATGCAATGTAAAACACGATCCAGGATTGAAGAGAATAATAGAAAAAAGAAAAACGAATCCGAGTAGATCGTAATAAAACAGAGATCAAAAAAAAAAGTAACGATCCGAAAGAGCTGGAAAAACATCTTTCAACGCTATTATTTGCACGTAAAATAAAGCGATTTGATATTGTCTTATTCTAGTGTGAGAAAAAGCGTATTTAAAAAAAGAGCTGTGCAAGGTTAGAAAGGATAGAAAGTAGAAAGTAATAGGAATGAACCAAAAAAAAAAATCTTATCCCATGGTGTTTGTTATTGTGTGTGTTTTATACAAATCAAGGGGAAACCAAATCTTTACACCCAATATGTACACGGAAACTGATGATGTTAATATACAGGAAAAATAAATCGCAAAACCCACGTATGTGACAAAATTTCAAACAAATGAAAATACAAAAAATGCTGTCGTTCAACGTTAAGCAATATAAACAAAACAATGTACATTTCTTTGTTACAGATAATACAAATACTCTGCATCCTTTTTTTTGAAAACCCGTTGAACAAACCAAAATATATGTTGCTTCGTAATTATTTATACTTATGGTGTGCGATGCAAAAATCATTCTTTTGCAACAGAAACAAAACAAACTTGGCTCCATTGGTTTTTTGGAGTGATTGACCAACGAAAAACAAATCAATAATCAAAGTAGAGTGAACAGACTTCCAACTTTTCAGCTGCAGTGCAATTATTCCAGCAAATAGACAAAGTTACAAAACATATCGCTATCACACTGGTGCGGTAACGGTGTGCGGTGTGTTTGGTAGTTGTGTTGAGTTTGTGTTTCTCTAACTTTCGCGACTGCATTTTAAACTGCTGCTGTCGGCGTCTTTTCCGGTCGCAAAACCGCTGCCTGACCCTGCCTTCCCGGCGGGCAGGTAGTTTGGTGGCCAATAATAAACAAAATAAAGTACAAGAAACAACGGCAAACTTCGTGAAAGCGCAAAGCGCGACTAAAATGCGTACTTAGAGACAAAAAGTAAAAACAAAAGATAGTATAAAAAGTACACTCCGCTTAATGCTAACTGGTTCCATGTCCAGGTTCGTCCGTTCGGTGCATTTCTGGGCGCAGCTTGTTCTGTGGGCCTTCCGTAGCCCCAATCGTCACCGACTAAAAAGAGTGTATGTGTTTTGTTGTTGAATTTAGCGTTTGGTTTGCATGTTTTCACAAGCTTTGACCCCGCTCGATGGTGGCACAAAATGGCATAAAACAATCCGTGCATACTAATAATACAAATTCTTTGCTTTCTTACGTTGATAAGTTTATAAAAATTGAGAGAGAAAAAAGAAAGGTGAGTCGCTAAAACTAAAAACGAAGCGTGATGCCTTGTGGTTCGGTTTTTTTGGTGTGGTTGCTGTCGTGAGCGACATTTTGCGGAAAAAAGTTCTTGGCAGGCAGAAACAGGCAGACTAGTATATTACTGTAAGTGATTTTTTTTTGGTTTGGTTTTGGAGCATTGGTTATGGTAAGGCTACCTGGAGCTCTAGGGTAGTACTAGTAGCAACGGTATCGGGTTCTGGTGCCAGGGTGGTACTGGGGATGCCGGCGGACACCGTAGTTGCGGAGGAGGTGGTGAAGCTAGCAGAAGTAGTAGTAGTAGCAGTAGTAGAAGTAGTAGTTCTTGTCGGTGTGATGGTAGTAGTAGCTGTTACTGTAGTAGGAATGTTGTAGGCACTGGAGGGCGGTGTGGTGGTGAATGTGTTTAGTGGGTCGGGGGATGCTGTCATCGGCGCCATTGTTGCGGGGCTGTCAGTTGACGGAGCGGATGCTGTAGTTGGCGTAGCAGGGAAAGCCATTCCGGGACCGGTTGGAGCAACCGTCGATATCGGGTCGGAAAAGCCCGAGGTTAGTGTGGTGGTGGTGGCGATCGCAGCGGATTCGGCGACGACGCGGGCTCGGGAAGTAATGGGAGGCGATAGGTTGGGCGGCAGAACCGTAATACGGACCCCTTGCGAGAAGTAGTCTTCCTCGTCCTCGTCGAACTCCTCGTCCTCCCGATCCTCCTGGTTGAAGATCTGCTCTTCGTCCTCGCTGACATCTTCTCCGTCCAGCAGTCCGAAGGGACGCTGTTCAGCGTGCTGCAGCTCCTTATGTCGGGCCGTCGTCAGCGGCACACTGCTGGCCGTGGTGATCGCTTGCCCACCGGTCCAGGGAGCGTTAGTGGCACTACTACTACTCTTACTGGCCTGAGTGCTACTCGATGGAGGCTCGGAATCGTCCAACGTTGTCAATTTCGAATCCGGATCATTTTCCAATTGATTTCCTTCGACATTCACTCCCGAGTTCCATTGAGCTTGATATGCTGTGGTGCTTGGGGTGGCGAAGGTCGATGGCAATGGTGTCGGTGAGGATTCGTTCGGTGATACCGTCGATAACGTCGTTGTTGGTTTCTTGTCGTCCCTGTCGAACCAATCATTCCTTAGCTCGCTCAAGGTGCTCTCCGTAGCGGCTTCATCGTTCTATCGATTCGTTTCGAACAACGTTCAACAAGTACGAAAAATGGCCGTCGCATCCGAATGTGAGGTGTGTGGATCACGCAACAGAGTAGAGGTTTGTGGATGGATAAAAGTAATGGCGGTTACTGGTAAGAATGATTTGCTGTCAACATGTTCAGATGCTCGTATGTATCGACTACCAGAGTTCAATGGATTTAGGATATTTAATCACGCAATCGCAGACATTGAAATCCCACATTATGCGTTGGGTTTCTTTTCTGTTTAAGTTCCTTGCCAAATATGCGATTAGCAGAGAAAATACAATCTATATGCGTTTCAATCGGAATGCATAAACTTGATAAAGTGTGCGTCATTACGGGCATACCAAAACACAACGTTTTACGTACAGCAACATGCAACAGTAAAATCACTCAAAATCATAGAATAACAACTTGTGTATAAGGGTTTTACAGTTGTTTGTGAAATGGAAGTAAGAATTTTTCACAGCTTGCATTTTCAATTAGCCTGTATAAGTTAATTCCCCGGATTGGTTTCATCAGCATTGTTTTGCAAGTTGAAATTAACTCTCATTGCACGCCAAGAATGTGGTTAACATTCCGGAAGCTTTGGGAAAAAACGGAACCACTTCCTGACGCAGTTGTTTTGTGAGTATGTTACAAGCATTTTTTGTTTCCTCTGTTATTCTACGACTATGGTAAAAGTATGCGAGCAAAAATATAAAAGAAAAAGTACATGGAATGCTAGCAAAAATCTATGCAACAAGCGTTGCAAGAAATTGGGAAATAATAAAAGCATAATGCGGAAAAAGGCATAATAGCAAACAACCACTGGAAAGCAAAAAACATAAAAATGCAACAGAAATAAAGAAAACACACAAACAACCTTCCAGCGTACGATGAAGCTTGCTTCCGAGTGGTCGGGGAGGGTCAAGCAAAACGAAAATGAATAAAATCACTGTGACCAGCATCACAAGTGTATTGGGACGAGGAAAAACTTAAAAGAAACATCAAAATCACATGGAAAGCACGCAAAAACAAAAACTAACCAAGCAGTCCATAAGCAAAATGTGCTGGGGAAAAGCGATCTTTCGTTGCGTTGGGGGGATGGAAAACCGGTTGGAAAATCGGAGGGGTCAAGTAAATGGGCGAAAAAACAAACCGGTGCACGGAGAAAGGCGAAAACAAAGGAAACCAAAAGGGAAAGAATGGAAAAAACGATTCAGCATCAGCAACAGCAGTGAGCAAAATAGTTTGGGGCGCGATAGTAGCAAGTGCGTTGAGCTTGTGGATGGTGTGTTGATATGGATGTACGGAAAAAGAAGCCAGAAATATAGAAACAAACATTCAGCGGACAGACCAAGTAGAGCCGGGGAAAGGTTGCAGAAGAGATAGAAGCTTTTGAAGGAGCTGAACTTGTACACGATTGTTTTAATCCGTTTGTGGAACAGGTCTTTTTTTTTGTTTGTTTGTTATCTCTGCCGTCCAATGGATGGTTTTTCCCCCATTCCGATGCATAACCGAAACAAGCTTTGCATTATTATTAAGTGGAGTTGCTTTCGCTTTCATATGATCAGCAAGGGAAGGGACAAAACCATGCAGCAAGCAAAAAGAAAATGAGCTTACAAATGAGCTGCCACATGCGAGCAAGTGCCGTTGTTTAACACCAAACAACCACACATGTATGTGCGCACGAAAATACAACGAGAACACGTGTGCAAGAGAAATCTTTCGCCTTGTCGTACCAGAAGTGTCACATTAAATCCTGATGAAGTGTTTACTACCCAGCACATTCCGACGACCGTCATTTGCGCGAGAGAGAGCAATTACGGGAGCCAAATGATGGAAAATGGCTGCTGCTGGAAGTAACACCGAGAGGAACAATGTGTCGTGTCCTGTTACTCCTCGGGTTTCCTCGAACCGGGCGCCAAGAGGGTCGTACATTCATTACCACCCAAGTGTTTGGCTGTGTTTGCAGCACACAAAACGGCACACGGCGGCACCTTGTCGTGTCGTTACATTCCCCGAGTCGTTGCTCGGGGGGTAATTTTTCTCCAGCGTGATTAGAGAAGCAGCAAATTCAAATAATGGCCCTGGCCGTTTGCCTCTCGGTAGCTCTCGGAAACAAGCCCGCCAGGACGAAGGTGCTGGTTTACCGTTAATCAAGCGGTTTGGTTGCGAAGTGGAAGCGTTAACATGCTTCCCGGGGATTCAGGGGTGACCTTGTCGTTGGTATTAAAAAATTGTCCTCCCAGATGGATGGCACGGGAGTCGTACACTCGAGAATGATTAAATGTTGGAGTGTTTTTGAGAGCCAGTGCTTCGTACGTAAACAAGCGAGTAACCGAGGGGTGGTCAAGTTTTAGCTGGAGCGCGAAAGAAAACTCTCACACCCACTCGTAAATACCGCAAGCAAGCTGTCAACACAACAGGACGCCATGGGAAGCAAACAAGCAATCTCAAGAGATAAAATGGAGTAAGTAAGTGCGAACAGGGAACGTTGAAATACAGAAAAACATAAAAGGAAGACGAATCAAAAAGTCGCACTAAGAGCAAACTTTTTAATAAAGAGTAAAACAAAAGCGACGGAAATCGACACATACATTCACGAACACTCGAGCAAACAGAGGTGATGAAGTGAAGCTTTACGAACAACAGTACTTGAACCAATTTTCCTCGCGCGAATCGTTCCCATCAAAAGGACGAACTCGTAAATCCCGGATGAACGTATCCACCACTTGGGAGCTTCGAAATGGACCACGGTGTCCTTCGTGTTCCACTTCTTTTTTTTCACTTCCTTTCGTTGCGGACAGATGTGACCGGCCGAGTTTTCCCGGTCGGGGGAAAAAGAGCGACGGTGGATGGGCGCCACAAATTACGTAACGCTTCGTCGTGTCCATATGCGTGTTCCCAAATGGATGGGTCCCAGGAGGCCATAGATCCGCACAGCCCAATTAATATTCATTGGTCGAACGAGAAGGATGGCGGCGAGGACGCTTTGATTGACGTGAAGCCTCGTGCTATAGTGCCATCGCCACCAGGCGCCTCCATTTAAGCTGACCGACTGGATAAAGCGCTTTAAGGTGACGTCTTTTTGAAAGCATTCACTTTGGGATTTTTTTGTGAAAAGCCATGACGTGGTAGGTCAATTTTTCCATCCATCGCAAAAGGAGATTATGTAACGGTAAAGTTTTGGCACCTGTCCTGTTTACATTTAAAAAATTTTGGATATGTTTCTAGCAGCCGAATGACAATCTTTAAAGATCTTTTACTTTCATAATGTTTGAATATTAATGTGTTTAAACATTTCTACCCAAAACATTCTTTGAACAAGTACCTTAGTGTTTTCATAACATGATGAAAAACTAGCCTTTAAAAAATAATTTAAAATTTATCAATTGACCAATAATTGAAATTACACACACGATTAACAATTTTTTATTGAAATTATCAACTTCTCTATTTAAATGATCAAGATTTGTGTTTGATTAATTTAAAAAGGGGTCTTGAGTTTTCGTTAGTGTCTTATACAATGCTTATACAGTGGCACTAATTTTGAAAAATTATTGTGTCAAAAGTAAACAACAGAATAAATCCAAATGTAGCAGCATAGGAAAGGCATTTCTTACTGTGTAAAACAATGTTTAATTTACTTATCCATTCTCTCAGTAGTACAGTACATTGTCCACCAGAATTAACTGCTCAAGTTTACTAATGAACTCTCTGGACGATTTATGAATCTTTTCCATTTTTATCTTGCCAACAATGCAATTGAGTTTCGCAGTTCTATGCATGCATGTGTCGAGATGCGTTGAACAAATAAATCAAATCTCTCCCATTTCCAAGCTGAAACAGCCATGGAGTATGATAAATGAGATTCATTGGAGCCTTACACTGTCACTTCAATGTTACGCTTTATTTCTGCTCTGTCAACATGTCTGCCGGAGGATGGTAACAAACTTCTGCTGTTCAATGGCCACCCTTGTCTCGCGAGCTCGCCGTGCGGAAAAGGTAACACAATTTCGGTTCTCGGTCGGGCCGGGCTTGGATAAATACACATAAATAAATCAAACTGCGCCCGAGACGGTACCCTTCCCCAGGAAACGGGGGAGACGGCAAGCGAGGGGAGGGTCAATCAATGGCACAATAATGCTGCAATTGCCTTTAGCGCCAGCGGGGCAACTCCTCTTCAGTGCAACAATTGCACAATTCCGCGATATTCCATGGGATCGAGCGAAACTCGAGCGGCCGCCGACGAATTGCGAATTGAAAAGCAATTGTTATCGTCGTTCGCCCAACGCCCAGCGATGCATGGCGTGATGCAATTGGGCGTTTCTTGTTTGTTTGCACTTCGCGTCCATCCGGTTTATTTTTTTTTGGTTCGGGCCAGTGAACGAATGAAAAGTTAACCCAGTAAAAATGCAGTGTTATTGCATTTTCCAGCGCAACGCAAACTCGCGGTGCAGTTTTGTTGATACGGGGATTTTTTTCCTTCAACACTCATTTGCAATCAGTTATTTCATGCAGACTGGAGTTTGTTTTTTCCGTCTCGTTGTAAAGTATACCTCTCGTGTGCCGTCCTCTGGGGCGTTGTTTACACAGATGTTTGTTTGCACATATTTTTTTGCGTCCGCCATTCGATGCATTTTAATTTAATTTAAGAGGTTTTTTGCTCGATTAACGCAATTGCAATTACGGGGGTTTCCCCCGTTTCCGGGTTGAAAAACTCCACCAACAAAAGAGGGGAAAGGGAAAGATGAGGTTTGTTCTGGTATTAATTTCTGTGAAATTATATTCATTCCATGTGATGAAATGGTTTCGAATTGGAACGTCGCACCTTTTTTTTCTCCGGTGGCTTACTTCTTACCCCACAAGCCGCAAAGTGGTACCGTTTGGTAAGGAAAGCAATTCGGTCCCACGATTTCGACCCGCGCGAGGGAACTGTTGCGTATTAATCCGGGCGGAAAAGGCAACAAGCACTCCATTTATTTCTTGCTGAAACAGCGCGACGGTAAGCAGATATGCATTCGTTTAATTTAAATGCAAATGAGTTGAGAAGCTCTGGCAACCGCTAGGGACACGTGGTAAGGGTTGGCAAAATATACTTTTCATTTTATTGTGCTCCGTGTTTTGGAAAAAATGTTTTTTACGTCTCCAATTACTTGAAGGTGCAAATTGAACTTTTTTAATCAGATTAAAATATTTAACATGATTAACTGCAAAGCGTAAGGTGGAGGCGCATGGTGGCGACGAGATCTGCATTTAATGTTTGAAAAAATCCGCATCACCATTATCAGTGTGAACCTGGGATGGTGGGAAGCATAGAAATCATTTTCGATAAATAAATTGCTGCACAAACAATGCGGGGCCTATTTTCTAAAAGCTATGAAAGCGATAGACACACGCACACACACGTACAAACAAACATTCAGATCAATTTGGACTACAAACAAACATACATAGGTGGGCAAACATGGTTTAATTCAGCAACATTAAATACATCACACTCGCAAACACACACACACAGATTGGCACACACTGACGCACACTCATCAAACACGCCAAATAGTACGTGAGGAAGGCTCTAATTTCTGCTAAACTGCCTGCTTCACTGGACAATTCTACACGCTCATCACGCGTTGGAAGCTTCCCGGTGGAAACTTTCGGGATCCTCTTTACGAGCGAACCCTTTTGGGTATTTTTACGATTCTAATGATTTTTCGAATTCTCTTTTCGATTGGCTGATTCAGGATGATTTCGGTATTGCTGCGTAATTATCATCCACCCCAATGGTAGTCGTGTTGTGTGCTGCATACAAAACGTATCCTTTGTTGGGCGTTTGGGTAAGTATTATCTTTTATTAGCAGAAGACAGAGTAAAAAAAAAAAGAAGGGGAAAGAACAAAAATTGCAACCGGCAATCTGTTGGTCAGTTTGCCGCGAATGTTTGCAAAGCTTATTAAAACCGCATGATCATAAAACAAAACGGCCAGAGTTGCGCATCATCCAAATAAATCAAAACTTTTATACTGTCGCGAACCAAAAAAAGGGTAAAAAAGAATGGATAAATTATCAGCAGGCAAATTGTTCGAGATAAGAACCGTCAGCAAGCGAAAATGAAGTCATTCTAAAAGCCAAAAATATTCTGCATTGCAATAAATTCATCTTATCGTGTCAAGGTAATTTTCTGCAGTTAGCAGCACTGATAACTGAGCGCAGTTCCTAGTATGTGTCGGTGTGTTTTTTTCTGTTTCGTGTGATAAGGAATAAGATTGTACCCCCGGAAAGTAGAAAAATAATTTTAAAATGTGTTAAATTTCCCGCTAAACTTAGAAATCGTAACGGAAATAACCTTGTTGCTGGAGAAAAAGGAACCTTTGAAGATGCAGAATCCAATTATAAACGAAATCAAAATGGATAACATAAAGTCCGGGCTGCAAATCGATCGATTCGATCGAACGGAGGAGGGTTAAAAGTTGGATTAGAAAACGGAACAGCCATTTTCAACCACATCCTCGTTCCCAACGTTGGAGTCACTCTTTGAGTTTTTCTTTTCGCTCTCCCTCTTTTCATGTTGGTTGTTGAGAACGTCCAAACCGAACGGATAACTTTCGTGGTGGTTAAAACTTTGCTCTCGCCCACCCGGAAGTGGCCGGTTGCCCCGTCTATATTGGCACGGCGTCGGTTTAAATGTTTGATGAGCTGTCTTTGAACGCGCGTAGCATCACGTACCGCAGGGGGAGGGGGAAAAGTTTTTCCACCTCAAAAGTTGACCACCGGAACTAACGGACATTCGATCACATCGGGTAGCGTGAGTCTTTTCCGTGTTGGAGAGTAGAAGATAAATTATACAAAGAGTTTCCAAACAAAACGTCGAAGAGTGGTTACAACTTAAATGCGATGACAGATGAATATTTTCTTGGTTGGAACGAAAAGAATAAAAAGAATCCTCACAGTATCCGTCGTTCCATGTACCGAAACTAGCAAAGAAATGTATTTTGTTTTATCGAACTCAATAAAAAACGTAAAAAGATCACGCTAATAAGCTCGTCACATTGACGTGATCAAGGGAACTTAAAACCGAACCGGAACCCTCACCGCTGCATGCACACCGGAAACCGGTGCAAAAAATAAAAGTTTTCCCAAACCGAGCTGCCCGGGTCGGTTCCGGTATTGTGACATCCGGAGGGCCGGCAGGTCATTTGCTTACCTTCACCGAGGGAACGGAAGCGACAATGTTAGCGGAGCGAGTGTTAGTAGCGGAAGCGGACGGTTTTCTCGGCGAAGGGAAAGCTGCCGGCGGTCGGAAGGTCGTCGTCGTTGGGCGGACGGTTGTGACGGTCGTAGCGATGGCGGTCGTTGTGGTTGGCCGGGTAGGTGTGTCCTTGGGAGCGGATGTGACCGTCGGTTCACCATCGATGCTCGATGCCGGAATCGATGTCGTTGTAATGATAATGGTGTCCTTCTTCCGTGGGCTGGTGGTGGTTGTTGTTGGTGGAAGCGTACGAGTTGCTGTCTCAATGAGCTCATCCGGACCCGGGCCGACCAGCGGCGTGACTTCCGGTTCCGGCCGTTGCTTCGTGGTCGTTGCGAGCGATTGTGCGGTTGAGCCGATGGCCACAGGTGTGCTCGTAATTGTCGTGGACGTTGCTTCGTTAGCCGTTGTCAGCGACATGGTCGTTTGCGGTACGGTTGAGGTAGCGATAGGGTTGTTGGTTGTAGTCTTCTTCTCCGTCACACTGGCGGGTGGTCTTACACTCGTGGTGGTGGTGACTTTTGGCATCGATGTTTCCTTACGTGCCTTTTCCACCGTCGTCTCCCGGTCCGGGCTGGTGGTGAAGTCGTAAAACTTCGGCACCTTCACCACGTCCTCGATCACGTAGTCGTCCCGGAACACCTCGTCCTGCAGGCGCTCGAGTTCCGGCATCAGCAGCTCCGTCTCCACGATCCGCTCGATGTCGATGTGCTTGTGTTTGGCTTTGCGCGCCAGTAGCTTCTCTTCCTCCTGCTTCAGCTGCTCGTTGTTGGCGATCGTTTTGCTGATGGTCGACTCGAGCTGCGATACGCTCTCTCTCAGGTCCGGCGGTGTAAAGCCGATGGCTGGTGCTTCCGTGTGTCCCTCACTCTTTGACGCCTGTATCTGTGAGTCGTGGGCAGCAGCATGCTTCTTGGCGGACCGTTCCTTCACCTGATCGTACAACCCGTGACTATGCTTCCGCTTCGGTGGGGCATGAGTACTGGTGGTCGTCGAAGGGGAAGGTTTTCCACTTTCCGTCGTCGTGTGGTGACCGCTTTTCTTGTTAGTATGCTTGTTAGTGGCGTGGGTCGGCGCGATGTGCGCATTTTTAGTGCTGTACTGCTTTTCAAAAGTATCGAGACGAAACAACGTGATCCACACACAATGTTATACAGTTCATTTTACAAAACAGATGGGTCGGTTTTGTTTTCCAATCAATTCCGGTGTTGTCGCAACAAAAATAATCATCCAATTTCGATTGAGAAACGCATTTCCGATTGGGGTACGCAAACACGGTACAGATACACAGATAAAAAATAACGAAGAGCAAGAAAAAGAGACACAGAGACATAGAGAGAAAGAGGGAAAGAAGAGAGAAAGTTGGTGATAGAAAAGGCAGTTAAGCGTAATGCTGAAATGTACAGAACAAAGACAAACACACCGAGGAGAAGAATGATCGGAAGACCCCAAAAGCCCCAGCCGATAAATATCCTTTTGCGGTGAAAAAAGGGCACACACACACACACTGACACACGAAAGCACACATTCTGTCACGCACACAAGCACACACACATACACACATACAAGCGTACAGCGCGTGTTTTTTTGTTCCAATTTCGTTAGCTGCCACTTAAGAAAAGCTCCACACGATTGGAAACACTTCAAACTTTTGCGCGAAAAAGTGCAACGCGGGCGAAGTGACGACGAAGAAACGACACGAAACGACGTCTTCTTGGCAAACACATTTGTGATAAGGATAAGATTTGCGGCTTCGGTGCTTCAATTGCTTATTTTTCCACATATGATTGGGCGAAAACATCGAATGAGGTGAATGCAATTGTAAACGAACGCCGTATTTACTTTGGTGGAGATCCCAAACAAGCAGATAAAATGTTATCAAATCCAAACCCTCCCACCCCCGGGGTGGGTTTTCGAGAGGCAACACTGCTGTGCTGTGCGATTCGTAGAGTGAGATAAATGTGAAGTGGGGCTAGTTCGTATGGAAATGAATTCAAATTGCTAGTGGATTGGCTAAGAGGTGCACGCGTTTAGGAGGAGTTGAGTTGGGATTCAAAGAAATAATAAAATCATAATTTTACTCGCACGCAAAAGAACACACTTGCGGAAGGGAATGGAGAGGACGAGCAACAGTATCGCGGGTTTGGATTGTGAGTGCAACAGGACCAATGGTGGATGGCGTATCTTTTAAGCTTTCGCTTCCGAGAAAATAAGGAACACACTATATCCTATCCTCAGAGGACTGCTCGAATGCGAATGGAAATGTTTTTGCCTACGGCTCTTTTTACGCGCGAGGATAACGTTTCCCATCAGCGAAAGTAATGGGCCATGGAGGTTAAAATGAAAAACACTGGGCGCCTCCATGACACACGTGGGAGCGATCGAATTAATGTCTTCTCCTTCCCTCGTGCTTTTAGCGTTATGCGTGTGCTTTCCGACACGCGTTATGTAACCTCTACTTTCGATTGAGTAAGTCGGAAGGGAAGTCATTTCCGCGCCCGGTTTCGACGGTTTATAGCATCCAATTGCGTGAGCGCCATTTTTTTGCAAACACAATCGTTTGCCGACCGGCTCGACGACAGGCGGCGCTAAAGAGTTTTTACTATACGCGAGTACGACGTGCCATGTACAGAGCTTTCTCGGTTCTATTTCGCGCGCGCCAAGTATCGATTGACCTTCCATTCTCGCCCCCGTACCGTTGGGGCGTTTATAACGTTTTTCCGTCAAGCGTACGAACGTTATGGGTGGTGTTCACGCAATGTTTAAATTTGGGCCGGATATGAAGGGAAAATCAAGCCGTTTAGTAGCTTACTATTTGAAATCGTATTTTCCGTCCACATGTTCGCGAGCATAAATTGCTTTTGTTTAAAAATCTAGAAAATCTGGGAAGGTAATAAAATGTTGAAAAAAGAAATCCTCTAGATTTTAAGATACGTAACAGAATCGTATTGCAGTTTGAAATCACACAAAGACGTCAAATTTATTAACATTTGATATTTCATCTCCTGGTAGAGCTTACAAGCAAATGAAGGTACATTGTAAAAGGTGTAACCTTTATCCTAGACAAAAAAAAATAGATAGTGCTTTTAACGATGGTTGACTGTAGCACAATTTATCGGACCATTAACGGTGGACATTTAACATTTTTTACATGCCCTTTTAAGCGGCATCTAAAAAAAAACAAACCAACCAACGATGGAAGAAGTCATTCAGCGCTCGAACAAAAGCTCTCCATTATGGCTTAGCATAATAACAATAGAGGGTGAAATATGGTTCACCTGGACTCCGGAACGGGATGGCACGGTGCCGCCCTTCAAGTCGATATATTATGAAGGGCACATTGTCTTCGCGATCCATCTTCTGATTAATGATGGTGATATTTCGAATTGTGAAAAGGTTTCATAAGAACCAAAAAAAAAAATTGACAAAAATGAAACACGAGGATGGTTATACTGTAGGAAAAATAAATAAATAAAACTTAAACGAAGTGAAAATAATCACACAGGATCTGCCATTTCGTGGAAATTTTGGGCAATTGAGCACTTGAATTGCTTTTCTTATTTTGAGGCTTATGAAGATCTACATTTCGACCAAAAACGAAAACTGGCATGGAGTTTTCATGATATGGGCGTGGTCCGTGTTTGGAACAATGCAGAAAAGTATATGCTGACTATATAACTGTTGTGAATTGTTGTAAAAAACCGTTGCAGGTAGGAATTTGGATTGGGAAATATATCTAAAAACTACACAAATAAAAATTCAAATCACAAGAAACCAACAACGCTAAAAGACGTAAACGAAACAAATGTGAACAAATGCGAGAGTAATACAACTCATCAACAAACATTCGTAGTGTCCTCGCTTTTGCTCGTCGATTTTCATTCCTCACGCGTGATAAAGAATTTTTGTACGAAAATGCGAATTAAAATAACGGAAATATAATACTTTTCATCCAAATGTTCATGACATGAAATTGTGATTTTCATGTAAATAATACCAGAGAAAATTAATGAGATAAAACGAAAACACGCCGATACCTACACTAAAAAATCCGGGAAAAATAGTAACAATAGCATAACACGAACAAACCGTATAAAAAAAGAAGAAATCAACCCATAAAACGTGTAAACTGTGAAAGCAAAAACGCAAAATAGTTTTCCAACCGAAAATGGAAACCAACACGGTAACAAAGCTAAGTAAAGTCACGACACAATAACTTTAAGGTGCACTAGAAATTCTCTAGCTTCAAACATCGGTTGCGGAGTTTAGGTACTGGATGCTGAGTATGTAACTATGTAGAGTATTTTGCATGTTCAAAAACAGTTTCCAGGAGTTTTAGTATATGTGTATGTGTTAGTTCGGTATACAACTACGTAACACTATATGCACTATTAGTAACGGGAGTAATGTTTTGGTAATCGAACGAACAAACTAAGTCACGTAAAGTGATTGTACATGACTATTTTTGGGAATCATTACATTGAAACTCCGAACTGGTTAGTAGAGTAATAATTTTTGTGTTAGGTAAACGCTTAACTGTACGTTGGGGATCGTTATGAAATGAATCGCCAGGGAAGATTAAAACTAACTGCAACTATTCGCTAATCGAGGGAATTATTTTGTGGAAGATGTAACGCTTAGCAGTGCATCCTGAGTTCTAAGGTTGGGGGGACAAGCATCCTTAACTGTGTGTGGGGTATCGAAGGGTATTTAAGCAACGGGATGGTTGACGTGTAGGCAAAAATAATTCGTACTCGTAAAGGCAGGAAGATACAAATGGACTGAGTTGGAGGCGTAATGAATGAACATCAACCGTGAATTCGACAGGTTTTTAATGGGGAATTTTTCCTTTTTTCGCGAATGAGCCAAATGGAGGAAAATAGCACGAAAGGTGAACTTTTTCTTTAGCAGATTGTAATTGAAAGCGATGGCCGAAAATTATTTTTCCTCCGAATAAAATGTGAGTGCGATGTGGTGGTTATGAGCCTTTTTCCAAGTTAAACCCGCTATTCCTCGATGGAGCACAAAAATGGAGGTTGAAAAGTATGACCGAGAGAGCGAGTATTTACAGGGCGAGCAAAGGGTGAATTTCGATCAATTACCAGCAGGAGAGCAAAGTTGGGATTACTTTTTGTGCCTCCCATTCCTATCCGAAGCGGACCGATAATGTTCTAGACACCGCGAGCGCACTCTCGCCGGAAGCTATTTCCGCTTAGGGGGGGGTTATTGTGTTAGAATCGCAAGTGGGAAAACGCGGGGGAAAAAACGTTCGGTGGACGGGCATCGGTGTATCGAACCGGCGTGCGTCGATCGGAATCGGGGTGTTTCATCGTCATTAGTGCAACATTACAGCTACGGTTAAACGGTCGAGTCGGTAGGAAAGAATCGTGCAAACTTACCTCACTGGAACCGTGGTGATGCCGGTGAGCGTGTGGAACTTCCGTGGTTTCGCTGGAAGGAAAATGACGTTGGTTTATTTAATAATTGTTCTTTGTGGCGTGTAGCAAGATCTTTTAACCGCGATAATTGGAAATATAGGGAAAAAGAAGCGATCTTGTTTGGTTGAGTATGTTTTACAAATTAGTTTAAACTACAGTTTTCGACATAATTTAGAACAAATTATGTAAATATTTCTAAATGAATTAATTGAATTAATAAAGGAGAATATCATAGCAGACCAACAAACCCGGTCCTTAACTTACCCTTCATCATCATCGACCGTTTCCTCGTCCTCATAATCGTCGTAGTTATAGTCATCGTATATATCCACATCCCTCTTCACCCTGGCATCCTGTTTCGGATGATCCTTCCAGATGACCCACCAGCCAAAGTCCATCCCGGTGAGGTCGCGGATGTTCGCTAGCTGTGTGTTAAGATTTCGGACCGTTTCCTTGGCGCTGGTGGACATCTTTTCACCACAGCCGACCTAGGAGGATGGGAGAGCCGGATTGAAAACGCTCGTTTAATGGCAATGTTAATGGACATTCCTTCCGTTGGTGGCGGAACCGAAGAAGGTAGCTTACCGGAAATCCAATCCATCCCAACGATTTTTCCGACTGCGGCGGTTTCTTCCCATGGTGGAGAGCCTTTTCCACCATTCGCTGCAGCTCGGCGCTCTTGGCATTGTGAACGATGATAGATTCCTGCCCCGGGGATGGAAAAGAAAATGCATTAATGGAATCGTACCCGGAGGATGATGCACAGCGATCCCTCTTACGGTTGCTGAACAAACGATGCAAAAGCATAATGTCTTGTTTAACGACCTCATTGGCTGGTTGGAAGAATGGAGCGCATCGATTGATAAAAAGGGGAGAGCCGATGCCATCGTTTCTCAACGCTGGGTCTTTTGCTGCTCAAACAAAAGCCACCAAAGGGATGCAACCTATGACAATTACGTCAATAATTTCAGCTCATATTGGATGCGTACAAAGAAAGGGTGTGCCTTCGGGTGATGGGTTCCCGGATCGAACGGAAAAGAAAAGGGAAAGAATGGATCGAAGATGGGAAAAATCTACTAGTATCACATTCCATTCTACTCTCCCTCCCGTAGAGCATTCCGGGCCTGGGTTGGGCTGCTTTACATGCAGCTTTATTACTTCCAACCAGCAGCATGGAGGGAATCCAAAAGGCAAAGGGCGCGCAACGTTCTCGTAAGCGCAAGACAAACATCGAAGAACATGACATCGATTCCGGGGTGGGGAGGATGCCAATAAGATTGGTCCCAGAATGTTTAATCGTTCGAGCGGAAAAGAAGCACCCATCGTTTCACATCGGGTTTGAGCACGAGTTGGTGAACAAAGAAAGTTCTTGCAAGGCAGCATTCGTTTTATGACTGTCATTTTGCTTCAGAAGCGAAGAAGATATGCTATCGCAGTGCATTTGGCGTGAACACACGATTGCCTGTAATTATTCGCCACAGTTCGTTAGTTCTTTTCTAACAAACCTTTCAGATTAATGAAATATCTAGACATTACGGTCTTTGCATGTCCGGGATCTATATTATTCCCTTTTTTTATATTGATTTATCTGCAATCGCAAACTTAGTTGCTCAAATAAAAATTGAAATTAATTTTTTGATAAAATGTGTACTTATGTAGTGATAGTCCAGTTTTATAACTTCTCTTTTCTTTTCTCGGAATCTTAATTCATAAAAGACTCATTTCACAGACGTTATTCTATTGCCGTACACTTTTCAACTGGTTCACATCACATTAATTATGAAAAAGGCCCTAATTCCTTTGTAAAACGGCGCTCAGAAAATTCCCCCACTGTGTAGCATTATGAAAAGACTACAGAATGTCCAAATTAATTAATATCCAACCATCAAAGGGCCTTGGGAAGTCGGTGCTTAACGTGTCACCTGGATGGAATTACAGAATCCAGCCGAAACGGAGAGGTGAACCGGTTTGCCAGCCAAAGGAAATGTAAAGCAACACAAAGCCTCTTAACTTTACCAACATGGATCGGTCGACTAGTGGCGATGTGTGTGCACCGAATGCACCTATTTGTAATTTACGTTCCACCGGAGCTCTACCGGACAACCGGCTTCTAATGGACCACATCGAGTACCCATCGGCCATTACTGTTGTGGTGTCCGGTCGAGCTTTCCGTTCCGTAACGGCGAATGTAATGACGCCATTTGACCGTAATGGCCGATTCAATGGACACGAGGGTGGTTGATAGATTGATAAAATTTTTCCTCTAACAAAATGAACGAGCCACTCTCAGCTGGTCGAGGTTTTAGAAGTCCATTTGGTGCATAAGCTTACGAGCTGGGATCGAAATCGACTGGTTCTCTCTGGTCAAAGTGCTCTTAATCGGATTAGGAATCTTATTGAATACAAGGGAAGAGGGTATTTTTCGCTGTGGCGTTATTGATAACTTTACACTGTGCGTTTAACAATGAAGTGAAAAGTAGTGACCGATGAAGCCTGTTGAGTTTTGAGAATTGCAGCAATGACTTCAAATTAATTCCATCTTAAAACGTCCATCTAATAATCCGGGCCCAGAAACTTTTTTTCACACGATATCTTTTCTCCGAACTTGGAAACACTTTCGCTCGGCCTTGGGCTGGGAAGACATTTGATAAATCCATCAGCTTACCTCGGGCACTAGGAAATATTCGGCCAGCTTAGTGATTGTGCGCTGCTTCAGGCTCGCCTGGACGTGTTTCCAGTTCTTGGACTTCAAACCCAGCGACAACTTGATCGTGCTCTCCGTTGGCAGACATCGTCCGGTGACCTGGTGGTGAGGGTGAAACGACGAGGAAAAGAGGTGAGAATTCAGAAGTTAAGCAACATCAAGTTAATTGATGATGAACCCTCCTCCTCCTTCCGCGTAATGTTGAGGAATGAAAACCCCGGGGAGTAAAGGGAAGGGATTTTGGGGCAGGCGTGCGTGAGAGTGTGCGTGTGAATGTGTTTCAAAAAACATTTAGAACCTCCCCCAAAAAACATTTAGAGAGACCATCGATCAATCTTTTGGGAATGTTGGAGCGTGTGTAGGTGAGCCGGTAGATTTAGGTACATCCCTTTTTTGACGCCACCATCGGGGAAATGGTTTCGTTTAGCTTGAATGATGGCGCTACGTGTCGGTGGGAATTGATTAACGTTAGAACATGGTGAAGGTAGGTTGAAATGGTTTAACAAATGAACGAAAACATGTGATTCATCAAACATGATATATCTAGAACAAATTAAAAAGACGCAATCGATTTCAAAGAAATTAATAGTTACATTAAATGAATCGAAGGGAAGAGATAGTTAATTGGAGATAGGAGTGATGGAAAAAACTCATGCAAAAAATTTTACGAGCTTACCTTTGGGTGAATTAGTTTCGTTTGGCTATCTAGTTTCGTCGGCTCAGCTGCTATCGGCTGCGAACGGAAAATGATGCGAAAAAGAATGAAGAGAAGAAAAACAAGCTACACATTAATATTCGCGAAAAAAAAATATCGACCCAACGGCTCATGTTTCTCATTTTTATTACTATTAAGTAATAAAAGTAATTTGTTTTAGGTGAAACTCGTGAAGACATATTGATCCACGAAAGGCAAATAAAAATAGTTTGTGTTTAATAATAAGCCCAGAGGAAATTCTTTGTCAACGGATTAAAGTTTGATTTGAATTAATTCCTTTGTGATCCAGCCGTTCATTAAAATTGACTCGATGTTTAACTTCCATTAGCGAAAACCCTGTGAACACATGGCAAAACATGCGCTTCACGACTTGGACCAGCTAAGTATTCGTTAACAAAAAAACCTAAAGGAATCACAATCGAAATGCAAAGCTTTCGTAAAATACCAACATCAAGCGGGCTGAATAAAATTCCATCTGCCCCATCCAGAATCGGTATGCAAATCAAGATTCTCTTCATCTGTCAGCGAAAAGAACCGTCCCGCGTTCCAGGACCCCGCCTCCAAAGTCACGTGTTTCGGGTGCCCGTTTTTCCGCCTACACACAAACACCCGGGTCAGCGGCTCCGAACCATCCTGTTCCGCTTCGATGAATTCCAACGCTTTCCAAAGCGCGAGCCAAGTCAAACGCGTTTAATTGATTTACAAATTGTTTTCGTAGTCTATGTTTGTGCTTCGGAATGGAATGTAAAAGATATTCGGCGGCTCGTAAGCCGTCAGAACGGGATTTACGTTTGTGTTCCATCGCTCGTGTTTTGGAAGTTTTGATAAGCTTCTGGATTCGTCCGGTACAGACATCCGGACCGAAGAAGTCGGTAAAGTCTGCTGCAAACCTTCCGGGCAACGGTTTTGATTGGCATTTTGATAATTAAGTTTCGTGTGCCTTTCCATGGCGCAGCAACGGAGCAAGCTAGCGTTTTACGAATGAACTTCCGACCTGGATCGGGTTGGGGTAATCAGTTAAATTGGCTACAACAGGCTGGATTTTGGGCAAACGGGGGAAAAGTTTATCGTTTCAAGACGCGAGCCGCAGCTAAGCGCTTTGCAGTAGAATGAGCACATTGAAGTTGATAAATGGCAATAATGGAAGTGGAATGGGCTAAAATTGGAAAATGGTGAATGCAGCGGGCATTTGAGTGCCTTAACATACGCTTACCTCTACATCGTCGTTCGTCTCCGGCACGAAGTCAAAGTCCTCGCCGAGGGTAATACTGGTGCATAGTATAAATATTATACAAAACGTTTCCTGATATCGTAAATTCATTGTGGCGGTTGGTTGTTGTTATTGGTTCTTCGGAATAGATTCCCCCCTAGTACTAGTAGACACTTGTAAGCATCGGATGACAGCTTTCTTGGTAACCGGGAAACTATCTTGTTTTCCTTTCGCTCCGTCAAGACACAACTAGAACTGTCCGTTGTAATACTAATCTATCACCGACCGGGACAGTGAAGGCCCTTTTCGTCAAACTTTCCACAGATAATGATTGATGAGTTGCTGTTGAAACAGTGGTTGTAGCCAGAGAGAAAGCGCAAGGTTGGTTGGTAATGATGGCACTTCTTCCACTGCTACGATGGCACTAGTGACGGTGTTTAACTGGAAGTTCACCGTCGATCATCACTTTGGAGGTTATTCACGTTGGGGGTGGGTTTTTCATGAGTCTTTAGGTAAAACCCACAACAACACCATCGAAACACTTCGCTTAGGTTCGGGTTATCAATCAGCTGACGCGGCCACTACCGACCGAGATCCGTGATATGTTGCTTTTCGCTTGAGTCATCTACAGGATATTCCAGCAGCTCCGCGCTGTTCGATGCATAGTGTTACCGATGACGAGGTTTTGCTCACCATAGTAGGCCAGAAGGTTGCTGAAACCGAGAGGGACAAAAGAAAGAGTATAGAACATTAGTCATGCTGATTAAAACTTGAAATCTTGTGCTTGTCGCAAGATGGATGACGCGGTTGGCCGTCATTACATTAATAAATGCGTTTAATCTGATCAAACCCCCGGTCAGCCCGTTTCTGTTCGTGAGACGATTGATTCGTTCGGAGGAGTACAGATGGTGGTTCGTGCACGGTAGTCATCCCGGCCAAAGGATGAAGATTGATTGATGTAAATGGGCCAACAAATTTTGGACGACGAGGACAACGAAAAGACGAACGGATTAAACGATGGTTCCGGAGAGATTCTTAGGTAGAACAAGACTATCTCAACATTTCTTCTCTCGTTCACCATTAATCAGGGACTCCAGGGAGCTCGTAAGCCAACGCGTTGTCGTTTGTCGACGTATGTTTTGCTTCATGGTTCCAGGAGCGGACCTTTCCCTTCTGGCAATCGGTAAGCCTAGAGTGTTTTCATTTTCGTTCTTCAACACGCTTCTAGATGAATGTAACCTGATGTACCATATCAACGACCACTAGATTGCGCGAAAGGCAACAAACTCATTAGACGGTAATCGTGGTTAATCCCAATGTCAAGCCTGGCGTCAGTCAGCGTTGCTAGGCGTCAGCGATAGTGCGCCGGACTACTGCGACTTAGTGCGAGAAAGTTCATGCCCGGATGAGATAATTCGTTGCAAATAGACTTTCGCCTTGTGGGTAGAATGTTTTGGATTGAACAAAAAAACATATTTATAGTAAGTTATACTTCCGAGTATCGATCGATCGCGAAACAAACGGATTCGCTTATCGGCGTGTTTTGATAGGTAGCACTGTTGTCATTGTTTGGTTTTGTTTCATTTCTCGGAGAAGATTTATGTTATGATCGTCGCAGAGGAGCTACTGGACAATAAACAATTGCACTTAGAGAGCGCCACCATCAGTAAACCTACGTCCTGTTACTTCGCGTCCTTACACTCCAGCCGCTTAACTCGATTACCATCTAGTATTGTACACGCTTCATCAGTTGAGCAGCCTAGTTCCCCGATTGTGTGAAACTCCTGACGCCAAAGGCGCTCCGGGTGCTAGATTAAATAATCACTTCCGACACGTTCCTGAACGTCCCGCAACATTACCATCCTACATGCAGGCGGGACGATAACGATCGGTTGGCGTTGTTGACGCATATCTATTTACGCATCCACCCGAAAAGAAATGAAGCCGACAGTGAGCCGTGAACCCCATGGCCATGAGGGGAAAGTGCGAACACGCCATGGAGTCGCCGCCAGCAGGCGCGAGATCGGAGACTCTCTATTTTTATCACATTTATCATGGGGCTGTCAACCATTTGTCAGCATTTTTTTTTTTTAGTTTGCGCCTTGCCCGTGTGTTACTGTCCGAACCTGACACCTTGACCGGTTAACCGTTTTGGGGCGCTAAGTGACGCGTACTCCTGGGCGCACCGGGGACCGGGCGCGGTAGGTCGTTTGGTAGCTCATGTTTCGACACTTTTCGCACAAGATCAATTGAGCGTATTCGATTTCGATCTCCTCGCGTATTGATTTACACGTGTTTGTGCGGTTGGTTTTTTCTTTCTATTGGCATGTTCAAGGAAGGCGGGTTTCGTTAGTTTGTGATGTTTCAATTGATCGTTCCAAGGAGGGGCAAAGGCGTGAAACTGATAAAATGAAAGGAGTGAAACATAAACGTGTAAATAACATAGATAAAAAAATTACTCCAGGTCAATCCGGCATGGAAGATTTCAAAGGTCCAACTGCTTTTTTTGGATGAGTCCTCATTAAACAAGAAGGCATTTGACTCGTTTAAAAAAATAAGCAAACGAAATTTAATCCAATGCCGCCCATCATTGAATGAAAAAGAAAGTGCCGCCAAAAATGAGGCCGCGAGTAAAACGTCATTAATTATTTTACTTCCTTTTCTGTTCCAAGGAACTCTCTTTCGCCGGAGGCGTTAATGTACAATACTGCACCAGGCTGGCGTAAACAAAGAGCAGGAGAAAAATAAAAAATGCTAAAAAAAAACGAGAACGGACGCTGGAAAGTAATCAAATTGTAACACTGCAAGCAACGCATTGGCAAACCGCAGAGGGCAATGGCGTTTTCCCCGGGCTCGAGCCGCAACCACCAAAGGAGCCGCTGTGCTCGTGATGGCCCATTTGCAGAACCCGCTCGTCTTCTTGCCCTGCCAGCACGGTGTCAAAGTTTTCAATTTTCTCAACCCCGGACCGCATCCGACGCGCTTTCGTATGCCCCTTTCCAGCTACAATCTGGTGGGAATCATGAGAAGCGACTGGTTTTGCATCCATCGGGACGAAATGTGCCATTTGTTAGACACTCCGGCGAGCGTTCTGCTTGGGTCGACCCGACGGACGGGTGGTATATGCGTTTTATTTGAATATATTTTTATGATTACTTTATGATGAAGTGCTGTTGGGTCGTCCATCGTTTTTGTGGTTACAGGGTTGGAGTTCGTTGGGAACATTAGATGGCAAAATGTGTCACATGAATATATTCTTAGATAATGTGATGAACATGTGATTACTTTTAGGAGAAGAAATAGTAACAGAAGAAGCAAATATTACCAAGTCGATCTGTAATAAAAATATGTTTTAAAATATTCCTTTTTAGAAACAAAAACTTCACACACTCATTTTTCTATCATGTACTTCATGAGAGTGATTTAAAAAGGGAACATTAGATGGCAAAAATGTGTCAAGTGAATATATTCTTAAATAAAATGATGAGACGCTTAGGAAAAAAATGTGAACACTTTTAGAAAAAGAAATAGAAACAAAAGAAAAAATATGACCAAGTCTTTGTACTGTAATATAAATATGCTTTTGAATAGTCTATTTTAGAAACAAAAAAAGTCAAACACTCATTTTTCAATCATGTACCTCATGAGAGTGATTTAAAAAGGGAACACTTAAGTGAGAAATTAATAGTAATTTAATATCATCTCTGAACTGTTTTAAAAACGCTTTTGCAATCCTTATCGTTCGTCCTCGTACATCATTAGGGACAAGTGTAGCGTTGATTCTACAACACCATGGTGTTGTTTAATTTATGGTCATTAAGTGTTGAACGAGGCAAGAAACAATGCTTCCCTCCTTCCAGCGATGATGATTGTGCGCTATTCGCGGTCCATTCGTGTCGAACGCCGTCGATGTTGAGGACATTTTAATTGATTTGCTCTTGCACTTCGCTGGCCCGGGACGAACGTCGTTGCAATCGGGTCCGCGCTGCAGCCCCGGGTGTAATAACTGACTCACGAACGTGATAATTGTTGGAAGGAGCGAGTGTGCGTGTGCGTGTGTGTGGCCATCACTATCTTATACAGTGCCGAGTTCAATCGAGCGGTTCTGCAAACATCCAACCCACCGCTGATGGACCGCATAGTGATGGGGTCGTAAATTGATAGATGATAATTGATGGAAAGCAATCGTTTATGGCTGAAGTGATTCAGCGCAAGAAACGCATCCTCGGCGCGAAGGACAGGGAGGGGAAGGAGGATCCAAGGATCAAGGAATCCGCTCCCGAGGGAAGTTAAATTGCGCGTGAAGCGCGACGGACATTAAAAATGATGTGCAAATTCGAGATGCGTCTCGTGGCGGGAAGGATTTTATTCGCTTGCCCGGCTGGAAGGATGCTCGCGTTGACGGACAAATTGAGGGTCGGAGTAAATAATAAACACTCCGTTTTTAGCGTTCAAGCTACTACTCAGCAAAGGGGGTGGGTCGAAAACTGCTACAAAGTTTCACCGAACCGTGCAAGCAAGAAGGACCGAACAACCCAAAACACCCAAATGGAGCAGCCTTCAACCCGCCAAAGTGCCGATTTGGAGTGGAGAGAAATAATGAAACTTGTCCCAGCATGCCCAACTTTTCCAACCGAACCATTTAACTGGATGTCATCGAACGCCCAGGGGGGGTAGTCGCTATCTGCAGAAGTTGTTATCGTCTCGGAATGGGGCGTACTTCACTTCAACATCATGTTTGCTGTATTTCTCGCTCGGCATCCCATTAGTATCGTCGATAGCACATTTTTATTCCTCCCTGCCCGACATGAAAGCCCAAACACACGCCCTCATTAATAGGCTGAGTGGTTCGATGATTAAGACTTGTTGCTGGAAAACTTGCCTTCCCGTGTTTTCCAGTGTGTGAAGGGCGGCACATGAACTGATATATCGATGGACGTATTGACATAATCCATGCATTGTTCTGGTTAGAATTTTACCAAACTTTTCGTTTCTGGTTCTTTCCAAATATCCACATCCAGTGCTCGATTTCGATGAACAACATGTTTACCCTTCGTTTCGTTCTCCATTTCTCCATCACGACGGGTGTGGGGCAGGAAGTTTTCCCGCATGGAGTTTTCCATTGCGCCGGGGTGTGAACATGGTTGTACTCGGTTGATAAATGTGGTATGCCGGCCGGGTGTTGATGCACTCCGAGTGCATCGGCACGCCAAACGGTTCGGGGTATGAAATACGAAACGAGCGCAAGCACATGTTCATGTGTGTTTTTTTCCCCCTGTTGCTCTTACCCCCTCCCCTGTACTTCCACGAGTGATGATTATGATGATCTCGGCCGAGACCATGCTGAATCCACCCATAAAATGCCCCCCGCATAGTGTAGGGGGCATCGGCAGCGGACATAAAGTGTAACACATGTGTGTATTGCGATACGAAATGGTATCACTTTCTGGTCGGCACACCCAAAGGGGGATCCCGTTTTATGCTCATGTAGTTTTCTCTTTAGTATCTTTTTTTTAAATTACTTCTGGATGAAACGTCCGATGGGAGGTACCGTTGATGTTTCCAGTTAGTGGCAGAATTATCCCACCACAGTTCGAAGGATACGCCACGGAGAAGTGGTGCGCACTCGGAAGATCTATATTGCAATTGTCTTTTTGTTTATTGCTTCTCTTCTGTACATCAACATTCCGCACTGTTTGCGGCGCGGATTAAACTAAGTGCATTTGCGTGTGCAAGCTTCGCACGCATTTCGTGGAATTTTTCCAACAGATCATGCTTAAGATTCGTAACTGTTAAGGTATAAAAATTTAAAGTAAATTATAGTTGAAAAATTAATATAATTTGCTTTATATAAGCATTTGAAACTAAAAGTAGCTAAACAGTAAAAAATTGTTAAAATTAATTTTCATTTAAAAAACGAACCAACATACCTTCCGTACAATTGCATATACAATGTCGAATGTTGTAACACGTTGACTGTCATGGCTATCATTTTTGATAGCCAGCTGTCATTAGATCTTAAAAAGTTTTTGCCTCTCAAATATATGAAAATGCATCTTGAAAATTATAGTTATATTAAAAACTGATTCTTGGTAGTCGAAAACCGAAAATTTAGTAAATTTTATATAGAATTTCTATCGAAAAAGACTATACTAAAAAAGTGTGCTTGGCAGTCAACGTGTTAAATCTTTAGCCATTCTTTGTTATACTTTTGTTGTGTTGTTTTGTCGTACTTGGTTCATGGTTTCAGACGCAATGTGACACACTGTTGGTCGTTTCGAGCTGTCGCGACGATCAGAAGAAGCGTTCCAGCCAGCCACAACAACGAGGCACGTTGGTGTTGAGCTGCTCGCGAAACCGCATTCATGAAGCTCTTCCACCCATCGTTGCCCCAGCGCTAACGATTTATGGTCCATTGCATTCGTTTCTTCCCTTTAACCCAAGCTGCAGCATCTTCGAACGTTCCCGTCCTCATGGATCGCCGGTTCGTGCCATGGTGTTGCGTTGGAAAATTGATGGTTGCATTCCTTTCAATTGAGCATAGGACTGGTGATCCACCGAGTTTGCGCTGTCCGCGCGCACAAAGAAAGTGTATCCCACCAGGGTTTAAATTGTTAACATGCTGGCCCGCCAGAAATAGCTGGCCCGGAGGAGGCTTTGGAGTTGCCTCGGGTTGGGAGGTTTGTCAAATATTTCACAATCAAGCCTAAGGGCTTAGCGGCGGATTTTTAAATTTCAATTTAACGAAGGCCGCGCGGCACAAATTGCCCCAATTTGCGGGTGTGTTTGCGTCCCGTCAAAAACTGTGTCCCGTCGAGGGGCCAGACAACGAGTCCTGTGAAAAATGTTTATCACTTGATTTATTTTGCACATTGCAGCTGGTGCGTTCGGGGGAGGAATTTAGCAAGGAATGCAATTTTAATTCGATGCGATTTCGAAATATGCAATTACCAACGCAACACTCGTGTTTCAACGCCAGAGTGGTTCTATTACGTGCTATTGTTTTATCATAAGCAGAAAATGTGTATGATCACGACAATGCTAGATAAATTCAACGGATGACAGCGATTGAAATATGATTTGGGCTAGAATACGATACCAGAAACCGTGACCCGTGTCAGCAAAATTGAACGCGCGAAAGCGAACGCTAGGCAATACCCTTCCGGTCGGAGATATCCGATGAAAGTAAATACATGCAAACCGGATGATGGTTTCCAAACACCGTCGTCGGAAAAAGGACAGACGGGTTCGAAAATGGTCGGGCCGTGGTGTTGTCTTTCGTTTTCGACTTCCGGTTCCAATCAATCTGCATTGCGAAAGGCTCAAATGTTCGGGTTTGGAACGGATTCAATATATAACCGTCAACCCCCGGCAAAAAAGGGGTGTGTGGCGGATGAAAAAGGGTTTCGTTCGGTTTTGCCAATCCCGACCGAACGACCACTTCCAGCGACAATAACTTGCTTCCGGTCTCCCGCATCAAAAGCACATCCTGTTAAATTGCGTCACTTGCCGATTCCGAGGTGTCGTTTGATGGACTTGGGTGTTATCTTTATGTACGTTTAATACTTAAAGAAACATAAAACGAGCACTTTTATGATTCTTAATTCTCATTCTGCGGCATTACTTCACGCAAATACGATGATTTATTTTTGAATGTGATTGTTGTGAGCTCACAAAATACTTCCAACGTTGACGAACTTTCATTGCGCGAACGGCATCAAAAAAGGAAGGATGAAAATGAAGCCAGATTGAACCACTTGCAGGGAATGCAATTGTCGTGGGAAAAAGGCACACATGCAGAACGGGTCCTCCAAGAGGCAAGTATGCAGGATGACGAACAAAACGTTCGCCTCGAAATAAATCCTTGCGGGAGAGAGCATTCGGATTTTTTTCCCGGCCTCACAAGTGGCATATTTACCATATTCCACCAAATGGTGTTGTTGTTTTTTAAATTTTTAATCAGAGTTTTCGCTTGGAAGAAACTGCTCGCGGTTAATAATTCACGATAATTGGATGAACAGGTTGGCAAAGAAAATATGGCACAAACAACCCGCGAGCAGCCTTCGCCCGGGAGAGATATGGACGGAATAAAACGGAATACCAAACAAAAATTGGAATGAACAACAAATCTTAATGAGGATCATATGGTTTAGTTGCGGTGAATTCAGAGAAATTGTCATTCTTCCCTTCTTAACGAGATTAAATAACAAGCAGATAAGAATGACAATGCATAAAGGTTTGCTTAGAGATAATAATTGGATGTTATTTTATTCTTAGGAAAGCTGCTTTGCGATGGACTCTCGTATTGTATTATGCTTTGAAATGATTTCCAAAATATTAATACAGATTATTTTATTTTATTAAAATTTATTTTGTTTAACATATGTTTTTTGATAAATTTTATTCAACTGTCTCTGAAAGAAATGAAGCTTTCTCCAGCCTTTCTACAAAAAATTTCTTAAAAACAAACAGTATCAAGTAATCATACTCCTGTTTACTTTAATTTCGACACAGCAAATATTGCAATTTTGCAATCGATCAAACTCCCTCAACTAACGGTCGAATGGTCAACCGTCAGCGAAGGTTACGCGTTGGCTATAAAACTTTCAATCTGTCACCGCCAGGTGGCAAAATTTCCCTGGAGTCCTCCCACCGTAAACTGACCCAACATCCTCCTCATTTACCTCACCTCGATCAATCACACCGAAATGCGACAAAACGGACGACGATCCGACGGCGGAGATTGAAATCTTTGACGTATTGCCTTTCGAGCGCGGATCGTGGGCTTTGACGCTGTGACCATCCGTAAACATGCGAATCCCTCGGAAATCGGAAGCCCGGGTCGTCTGAGGTTTTGTTTTCGTCCGAGCATCCCCCGCATTTTTTTTTCGCAAAGCGCAAAGGAAGCACAATACACCCGGAAAGGGATTTGGATTTTTGTTTGGACGAAAGCCACACGTCTTTCTCGAGTTTTCTTCGCACCACACCTCCCCCCTTTGACTGGGTTGGGAGGCGGGCAAGAAAAACCATCGATCCCAGTTTTCCACCCTCTCGGCTGGCGGCATTTGGCGAACACCGGATCCATCGCGTGGATAAATTCCTGTCGTTTGAGCGAAACTGATGATGGTTTGCTCAACTTCTTCTGCTCCGTTCGAGCATTATGCTTCCATCGTGCTGCCATCTGGCGGGCTGGGGTCGTCACCGTCAACGCGGGTAACAAAGAGCGGCGTGCGCCATTTCCATCACCATGTGCCGCGATGGCGGTGAAATAGCTGCCAGTTGTTTTGCTCCACGCACAACACAATGGGAGAAAGATTTATTGTGCTTTCTTCTAACTTTTATTGCCCTATACACACCGCCACCCATCGATCTGCGTCGCTCGGCGACCACGTTCCGTTTGTTTGTTTGCTTGTTTACTTGTTTGCACGAAGAAAGGGGAGGAGAAAAGTCTGCCGGCAGCTTCCGGGTGGGTTAGAGATGGATTTGTTTTTTTTTCGCTTTTCCTTCCCTCCGTTCAATTACTGTGCTCTATTAGAATCCATTTTTACTAGTCTTCAGGGGCCTCCCCGCACGAAGATGGCACAGGATGGTGAGTGGGTTTTAAGGTATGTGCTTCGGATGCACGATCGTGACATTTCGAAAGGATTTTTTTTTCATATCTCCCGTTTTCAAGGCGTGCGCTTGTATTAATTTGTTCACGACAGATGCACTCGATATGCATTGCATTCATGAAAATTATTAATGGTGGAGATCAACAACACGCAAACCGGGTCTCTACTTCAGTTCTCTTCTGTATCTCGCATTCTTCGGTTTGGTGCACGTGCAGAAAATAAACTTAATGAAAGCGATATAAAATATGAATATGCTGACAGTTTGTCATAATAAATGTGATAGAAGGGTTGTTCCTGTGAAAGGTCAAGGAGAAGAAAAATTCGTTCCATCAATTCCACGTGCATTTGTTACCAGAGACAAGACTCTGGCTTGTTTCAGCACATGCAAATGTGAAAGGTGATGAATTATGTAGGTGGGAGTTATGGGTTTTATGTGCAATATTATGTTGTTTTATGTTGATGTTGAATATATTTTTTGATCTAAATCAGGTATGTCAAACTGGTGGCCGTTTTAAAGTTTGGATGCGGCCCGCGAGAATTTATTGAGATCGATTTTTTATTTACTTTTTTTAATTATAAGAATTGATTACCGAAAAATCGAATATATTTTAAAAACTTCTGAGTACGTTAAGTTTGCGAACTGTAGAAGTAAATGAAATATATCGAAAGTAAAATTTTGTCCATTTTTAAAACAATTTTTGCTGAACCTTGTTGATTTTCTATTCAACTTCAACTTTGCCGCCCGCGAATCATCGGAAATGCATAAATGCGGCCCGCTAATGAAATGAGTTTGACACATCTGATCTAAATAATTTTGATTTCTTTTTAAAGCGAAATAGTTGTGAAATTTAACATAATTCCATTGGTTGTATGCCTTTGTAGTGTTGATTTCAAAATTCATGCCGCATATTTTTCCGTTTTCACCGCACGGAAAACATTTCTCCGTCGTTGAAAGCCTTTCTTTGTGCGCCACTTTGTCGTGGATGCTGCTCCCGTCCATCGACAGCCCATCATTATCGTCGATCTCGGGCGGTGTGCGTACGTGTCGCTCCATCCAGCTGTCTGGGGCTGTGTTTTCTTTTATGATGGAAATTTTGTTTTGCTTATGTTTATACTTCCACCCGGGAGACGGTAGCACACGGCGGATGGTTGCATTCCGAAACGCCGCACAATAATGCAACAGTGCACACAAAACAGGGAGGAAAACAAGCCACAGAAAAATATGAACGATGCATCCCGCGTTGCGTCGCCGGGTTTGAGGTTTGGTGGTGGTTTTGTTGGCATTCGTAAACAATTTCCTTCACCGTCTTGCCGGGATTCGGGATCTATCGTGGCCTAGGATTTTAACTACGAAACCGAGCGCACGGGTTGTGTGAAATATGAGTAGCTGTTTGTGTTGTGGTGCGAACAAAGCAGTCGAATAACCTTTTCCTTCTGCGTATCTGCCCGGAAGGTGGCAGATGGGGCAGCACTTAAGCAAACCCCCCGAAACCGAGGGAAAGCCGACCCGGTTTGACGTTGATTGTCGGCTGCAATTTGCTGCCGTGCAGCCGGCGGTTTGCTCGGCATGTAAATCCGGTCCGGCTCGGTGCGCACGTTCCGACGCTCAGCCGTTAACTCCCATCTTTATGTTCCGCCAAAAAGAGAGAACGCCCGTCTTGCCGTGGCGCCTCCGGGAGGATTGTTTATGGTGATGCGTTTCCTGCCATGGGCCACCGTCTCGGCAAGGCGGTGACTCATCATCCACCCATCAGCCACGGTGGCGACACTTTCTGACGCCATCGAGTGTCCTTCAGCTCTAGAAGACATCCCGAGAAGTGGCGCACTGGTGACAGCAACAGGGTAGTTCTTCCCATTTGGAGGACGGCCTAAATAGACCGACGCATAACGAGGGGAGTTCGTAATGCTTCTCAATTTCGGACGGCGAACTATGGAGGAAAAACACCATAACGGCACTAGTGGGGTATTCTTATCATTCAACCTAATTACAATTCATAGCATTCAAAAAAGACTATGGACATAAAAATAAGCATTTCATTTTAAGACTGAATGTTTTGCAATTCAATTCTTATCTTAAGCTAGTTCACTGAGTGACGGTAAAAAAAATTACTTTGCATACAAAAATAAAATTATACCTTTTACTTCATATTTGTGTTACGATAAATAAAAAAATTGTACACTTTTGATTACGTTAAAGCGAGAAAATGCGTCTTGGAAACACCCAACCTGGTCCCATAGTGCGTTGCCTTCTTTGGTAGGTCTTTTCATGTCTGTCTGCCTAGTTAAGCCCTAGTTAGATAGTTTACCGTCCCCTCAGCATCGTTTATGCAGCGGATGCAAATTCATAGCGAACGTGCACGCATAGACGCCTCCCTTTCGGACGGTGACGGAGCGTGACATGATCGCTAAAAGGTTGCTCACGCGCGTTCGTACCCTGCACCATCTCTGGGTAGGGACCGGGCAGATTTGGACAACGAGAAAGTACCTAGTGCCGGACCGGGTGAGTTGTGTTCTTCCGAGCACCACTCGGTGACACTAAAGAAAACTTACGTCAGTCGGAAGCTACAGCAGTTTCGTACTGCTGGGGCCATTTGGGTGGCGTGTGTTCTATGTGTCAAGGCGGCTTCGGTAAATGTTGCTTTGTCAGGTTAAGATCTCCAGCCCAGGGAGAGGAGGACACTATTTGTCAACGCAGCGTGAATATGCAGCGACAGAAACACTGCGTGCAATTAATTCAAGTGACGGTTCCCGACGACTGACACGGCGACTCCCGGACTGCTGGAGTACGAAGAGGATCGGATGTTCTCGGAAGAACGATGCAGAGGATCTAAACTAGTTCGGTGGGGTTTGAAGCTGTCAAGCCGAACGGGACATGTGACCAACATGTGTGTATATTCCGACAAACGCTTCTCGGAAGACAAAGATTGTCTTGCGTCACTCGTTGAGTCGGTCTAAGTTCTCTTCTGGGTAAATAGAAATAAAAGAAAATAAGGAAATTCATACTCAATTCGTACGCAAATGCGGCGAGGTTCACAAATTCACACCATTCGGTCGCGCACTATCGCACCACCATGAGCGATCCATTCGTTTTGCCCGACGTGCGGGAAAATGAATCACTCTCAACAATGTCCGGAGTCATAATAATTCAAACACGCTCCGAACATGTTCGCACCAAACAATTCTGGTTCGGTTAAAATAAAACACCGCCGTGACTTCATCGATTATCCGATTCATAATTGAGTAATAGGCGCCCACTTAACAACACTCGAAGTCGCGTGATGGCGCTCCACCATCTACTGATCAGTGACCAACCGACTCGGGTGGTACTCGGCCCGGGTCACTTCACGTCCGTCGTGTGGAGTGGAGCATAAATCGTTTAATTTGTAAAAGTGTTATTAGGGGCCCACTTAGCTGCACGCAAATGCGTGCTCCCCGTTCGTTTTATAGTACATTTTCGGGGGAGTCTGATTGTTTTAATGGCCGCACTTTCCGAACCATAGTTTGACCATAGGATTTACGGTGGAATTGGGGAGGGATGCAAACGGCCAGCGAGTAATCTTTTATATCCAACGGAAAACAAACAAACCCAGGTTGGTTGGCTTGAGGTGTAATTTATGCCAAACACTCTTTTCTTTTTCTGTTACAAACTCCCGCACGGTGAAACTGCAATGTATAATCAGCGTAGGGTGGCAAAAAGAAAAAGTCCTCCATAAAGCCAAGGTGGTGAAGCTGCGGTGGAGGTTGGATTATGAATTAAATTTAAAGTTTTCCATGAAAGCCACGTCCGCGGCGTGGAAAATGGCAAGGACGAGGATCGAGAATGATAATGTGCAGAGAGCGCCCGTAAAACAACTTTCCTCGGCGTTGAGTTTTTCCAATGCTGTGATGCTGGAGAGCGACGAAAGGAAAGCTCATGTTTTATGAAGTTGAGTTTGGATAGAATTATAATTAACTTTGTGACTCTTTTGTCTACGGAGTGTTTGCAACATAAGTACGGATAAAAAAGAAATGTTTATAAACTTTCATGTACATTAGGAAGCAAAACTACTCAAAATCACAAAGTTTGATCTTTCTTTCGTGATCTGAGCTGAGCTTCATGCATGACGAGATTTATGCGAGAAAAAGAAAGACCGGAAGCAGATTGGCAATTCCCGCCCATCTGTCATTGTGACGCATGGACCATTCTGCACGATCGGTTGTAATTTATGCCTCATTTGTTCTAACCTCGTCGCCGCTGCAACCGGTCACAATCCGTGGCTCACGTTGCATATGGTGTCGGTTTTCGTCGAGAACCTCCATTTGTCCATGTGCACCGGAGGAGAGTACAATTAATTTCAATCATTCGTATGACACGGCACGTTCCAGTAGCCGAACGCTGCAATGCATATGCTAATATACATACTGTCGGGGAAGATTCTTCACTCCGGTGTATGTTTTCGCCCTATTATGCTGATGGTGACGAGTCACAACAAACCAATCGACGGTGGAGCGTGCGCGCGTATTAATCTTTGCCGCTGTCACGCGAAAAAGCGTTGGTCGTTTGGAGAGGATATTATGATGCCGAGTCGTGGAACGGGTAACCCGTACATTGATTCAGCGGGGCAAACATTCTCGGGCCTTGGATGGAAGGCTTGCGTGACCAACGTTATTAAAGGAGTTAAAAAAAAGCGCTCGTGGGTGTTGAAGACATCGTCTGTGAGCATTTGTCTATGTTGTCGGACGCTATCAGTGCTTTATTCGAAACGCTATGGGACGTCAATCAATTCTACCGACACAATAAAACAAACAATACCGACACGTAGGAATTTTGCAGACTTTGAAATGCGCTTTTGCTGCGAGCGCTGCATTCCATCGTCGATTGGAATTGCACAGGATACTATTTGGCTGCCTGTGTGTGTCTGAATGCAACTCCTCCAATGAAGAAACTGGTTGATGTGGAAATGATACGCATTCTCTGGTATTCGCCTAAATTTTATCATCATACCATCGATTTATGCCTTAAGCCATGAAAGCATGTGAAAGAGATAATAACGGATAGGTACAATTTAACGGGGATGATTTATGGCCACTCGCGAGACGGTTTCTCGAGAGGCGCCGCATATATGGAGGACCACCCTGCTCGAAGAAGGAGGTCTCTCAACGACCAGTAATGAACACGTTCCGGAGTACCGTCCTCGGAGGTGCGGATACGCCCTTAAAGGTCGCCGAAACAGTCAGGAGTGGTCCGGATGAAGGAGATCTTCAATGGGTCGAACCCATCAAATAATCAATAAGCCGGACCGTAAACCGTCCCAGGGAAAAGCTAGTAATCTGCGTGCGACTGATAAATTATGTATTTTCCGGGAAAAGGTTAACGTTGTGCAACATAATTTACTTACGGATGTCATTTGGAAAACTTGATTTTAGATTAGGTAAGATTGGGTGACCTAACTCGTAGGCATCGATCGACACAAATATCCACAAGTTAGCGGAGGCCTCTGATGATGATCAATGATCATCCACATCGTCGTGGGAATGATGAAGAATAATAAACACTTATTGCTTCATTAGATCCCGCCCGTCTCGATCGACACGACTTGTCACGACCTCCTAGGGCTTGGGACCCGCCCACCGCTACCTGGGTTGTTTGGACTAAAGCGCGAAAACCACCTCCGGCGTCACCTTTGGCCCTTTTGATTTCTCTACGTGCATAATTGCAACACTTGAAGGCTTCTCTCGCACAACTCGAGAAAGATCTTCATCATGATGATGATCATCAGCACAAGGGTGGTTTGTGTGTACGTGTGTGTGTTTACGTGTCCCGTTGAGCCCATCACGTTTTAGCATATAATTACGGTTCTCGTGTAAATAGAGCCTTACAACGACCGCAAACCCTTGACCATTGCCCTGCGGGGTTTAGTGGAACTGTAAGCGTTTTGTGTTGAGGTTAGGTTTACCACAAGGAGCTGAAGGAGATCTTCAGGAAACTGGTGCCTTTCTTACGATCGGTTTACATTCTCCATTCGTTCGCCCACGCGGATGTAAGCGTCGCCGGAGACCCGCTGAGCAAACAAAGTCCAACGCCACGGACTTCGACGCCGTCCGTTTTGGAGGGCTTTTGTATTTTTCTTTTACGATCTTACTCTCCTTGATCACGTTCTACCGCGGTTGTAGCGTTCCTAGACGGATTTCCTATGGCCCTGGAGCGTCGGGCAATAATAACGCATGATTGATGCTGAACCGGTATTGCAGAGACTGCAGGGAGGAGTTTTGTTTCAGGCCATCTCTCATCAGGTCCGACGTTTAACGCAGCCAACATGAAGTCCGCTGGCGGCGGATCGGCACCTAACGCATCGATGTTTCTCTACAGCGATGGTAGGGAGGCAATACACAATGGAAAACTTCGCACCGTTCATCACTGGATCGCGGGATATTAAAAGTCTCTAAAAACCCAGAGGTAAGAAATCATCGGTAAAATTGGACTCGCCCGGTTCCTGAAGCTATTCTCCGTTTGTGTTCGTGCTGCAGTGGTTGCACTTTCACGGACACTCGCCAGGGGGAATCTTTGGAAAAATCTAAAAGAAGCCGGTTCGTGATTCATTCGGGAAACCGGACTGACCAAAACCCCCGGGACGACGAGCGGGAGGGCTCTTCGATTGCAACCGAATCACTGGAAACGCATTAACCCGGCGAGAAAACCCATTTGTCGTGGGTGTTGGTGTGGTGAAGAAGAGACCTTTCGTTCCGTAGCTGTTTGTTGGTGGCTTCACCAGTCATTCTAATGGACCGTGGGTTTTTTTTGTTAAACTTCTTGTCCCAGAACGCCGCCGTACGACCAGATTGAACGATCGAAATGATGTTCTGGGATCGTAAATATCTCCACTTACGTACGAGTGCGTGGGAGTGAGTAATGCCCGCGAGACCGTGAATGGTATTTTTCTCTTAAATACTTCTGTCTTTCCGACTGGGAGAACACGTGCATTGATCTAAATGGTGATCTTTAGGGGCTTAAGCTTCAAGAGGACATGAAAGCACAGAAGAAGTAGAGTGAGCAAGACTTGAGACTACGTTTAGTCGTCGGTGCGTAATTTTTGTCATTACTCTCTTAAGGCCATTTATATTGTCAAGTCGTTGAGATGTAATTATAACTTATACGAAAGAGCTAGTTTAGTAAATTGATGTCGGGCAACTAAATGCGCTCTCTATTTGGTACAATTTTTTTTTATTAATGGAATTATTTTTATCGGCTTACATTTGAAAGTTCCTTAACGGTGGTTTTTTCTCAAAATCAACGCTTCTAATGCAAGATTATCGATGCTTACCTAAGAGAAAAATAGAATAAAAAGAAAATAGTTAGAAATTGTATAATAAATATCAATAACAGTAGAAATGTTATAAACAGTGTAGAGTAACTGGCAGGGAAAAGTGAGCCCTTCGAATATTTTTGATTTTCGCTCAATATTTTTTTCTTAATCGAAGTAAATACTCTGAAAATATTTTTCGTATCTTGTTTTACATATTCTTTACGAATACTTTCTCTCATCACTGTATTTTTAAATACATGTATTTAAAAAAAGATTTGTTTTTATTTCGCTAATTATGTAATGTATCTCATAAAGAATATGTAAAACTAAATTCAAAAATATTTTCAGTGTATTTGCTTCGAGTGAGACAAAAATATTGAACGATAATCAAAAAATCACGGTGTCCACTTCTCCCTGTCGGTCACTGTTCATTCGCTAGTCAAAGTTGGGGGACACGGTTCATATTAGAAATAAAATAAACATGCTAGTAACCATAAGAACACAATCATTTGGTCACATAGTAAAGGACTGAAGTACATTTTCTCGTATCCAGACAATGTGTGCGAACATCAAACGTGTATAAAACCGAAATCCCCCAATGGTAAGGCCGGGACGACGACGAAAACCTCACAATGTCCTAAAGCTGTGTGCTCGTTCGATTCGTGCGGTTGCAGATAAAAACCGACCGAATACATCATCGAACTACGATATCGGGCTGATTGGATAGCCTTTATCTGGCGAAGTTTGTTTGCCAGCTGGATGCGGTTTGATTGGTGAAGCGGTGTGGGGCCTCCCATTTCCAGACGAGGTCTGGGAAGGCAGTTCCGAAACCGACATGAAACACGGGTGGAAAAGAAGATAAATATGATGAACCAGAAACGTTCGTGGCAAAAAATAAATAAAACTGCATGAAACATAAAAGACGTCTCGGAGCAACCCTTTGCCCGATGAGACCGACGGGATCGCATGCGAAGCATGAATGGGGGAGAAAATGCTTTAACCAGGAGATCACTCGGAGTCGGAGATCGTGCCCTGAAGATATGCGACCCGGAGTGCTGTGTGCATTACTGGGAAGGCCCCGTTTTCGGTGCAGCGGGAGGAGGATTAATTATTTCATGTGTACATTCGATTGTCTGGACCGTAGGGCAAACACCCTGCTAGCGGCCGGTGGCCACCCAGCACCGCCGTCCTAACGCCGTCCAATCGTCTCGCGGTCGACAGATAAGCCTAGAGTGGAGGGAAAACACAATTTATTTTCGTGAAGCATGCGGCACACTCGAGGAGGGGTTCGTTCACCAGATCAAATGCGCATAATACACCGAGAGATAGGACGTAGTTTCTCCTCCCATCGCGGTGTCCAGATTCCACCGGTTTCCGAGATCAAGGGCTGCAACGGATGGGCGAGTGGTTCAGTGGCGATTGTGGCACGAACACGAACCCGTACCGGCCCCGTTTTATAATGTTTGTTTTCTTCTGTTTCAAGGTGGAACGTCGAAATCGTGCCCCGTGCCGATGTCAAGGGTTGTGCGCAATGTAACTGCTTCAAATCGAGCTCCATCATTGGAGGAGGTGGCGTTCATCTGGTTTTTTATTTAATAAATGTAAACATGGTAATGTAAATGCGTCATTTCATTTTAAAATTCGTTAGAGTTATGGTGATTTCATTTCTTCAAAATTTGATTTAACCAAAACCAAAAAAGGTTTAAATTAAATAGCTTGATCAAACAATGCAAACCACACGATACAAAACGGGTAATGAATAAATAATTATCATCGTAGACCAACGAAAAGTCGACCCGTGAAACTGGACATGTTTAATTTCCGATGCCAGGTGCCCCGACGGGCATGAAAATGAATTGATTTTTTATTCCTTCTATTTATTTAACGCCGCTGATGATCGTTCGATAAACTCGTGCCGGACATGGCGTCGCTAGGGCAAATCAATTTCATTTAGTGTTGATCATTACCGCAATATATCGATGTAACGACCATTCGAAGCATGATTTACTACAACACCTCTCATGCGTTACCCCTCCCCTTGGCAGCTATTTTGTCTGCTTAAAATTATTTATGATACTCGTGGTGCGGTCCAGCAACCCATCGCGCCCGTTGGACGTTGTTTAATATTCACCAACGGCGGCCACCTAAAAACACATGCACCTCTAATCTGATCGAATGCATAATCCATCGGGCGTACGGGCTGCGAAGGGAATTATGGAAAAGAAGCACACATATAAACAATTTTCCGCGTTGGAGATGCGTATCGGAGAGTCTTTTTTCCCCACTTTCATATCGTGAACAGCGCGGTGAGCTCCATTGGCAGTCAGCCATCGTTTCTCCGCCATGGGGACCATATATCAAAACTGTATAAAATGCGTGAAACAAAGAAGGGCCGGTTGCATAAAATAAGGCAACGATAATTTTTATTCACTCGCGGGAAAAATGTATTTTCTAGCAATATTTTATCGCCGGAAGAAAGGGACGGGTGTTGAGTGAGATGCGATAGAAATATGTCAGCCTAAAACAAGTCGCCGATGCGTGCGGTTTGAATGCGGTGCAAAAATCCTCCAAATGCCTTGGCCAACCGGTTCGACCGGGAAAGCGCGGTCTCGGTGCACCCCCTGAGCCCATAATCCTATTTGTCAGGTTAATCTGGTTGATTAATCTTGACTGATTAACACACCGTTGGCGCCTGGCTACTGCTGCTGGTGCAGATTTCGAAGGCCAGAGAGCCCGATCGATGGGCGCCGCGTGATGTGTTTGCGTAATCAAGCGGATGTCGGATGCCAGCAGCGTCCCAAAGATTGCCTAGTGACGAATCTGGGTTCCGGTTTGCCCGGTTGAATCAAGGTCCCGGGCGCATACTTCAACCGGCGGAGAACCACTTGCCAAAACATCGATCCGTGGCGGATGGATGTTTGAACCGAACGGGCTGGTGTATTTTCATCGGATCGGAATTGAAATTCCTCCCGGGGAACGGATAAGGAGATCCCAATTGGATTTCATTTATCAACTCAAACATTGCTGACCGATCCTTTCCTCCAATGTTCGCTCTAACACACGCACGCGTCCTCTGTCCGTGCTGCCAGCTATTTTGAGCTAATAAAAAAGGGTTTCGGGGGTTTGGGGCAGAGCTCGTTACCCGGGTTCCGGGCGTCGGTGGTAGACAGTAAAAAAAAGGGGCTGTAATGGAATCCGTAGAGGGTTCGGTATCATCATCAACGGTGTTGTAAAAAACAAGCAAGGATGCAATAACGCTTCCACAAACCGGGCCTGAAGCGACGACTGTGGGTTTCTGTTTTCTTCCCAAGCCACATTCCTTTGTCTGGTGATGGGCTGCAGTCACCTACGCACTCGCATATCCGCAGCATATGGAAGGGCTTGGATTATTGGAAAATGTGTTAAAGATGAATCAAATTCGATTGTTATCAGTCCGGTATGGGTTAGCTGATCCCATCGCTACGGGGCGGGTTGAAAGATAAATTGAAAGAAATTTCACAGCTCGTTTTACCGTTACGATACGGCAAACCAAATTGTTTCTACAAGTTGTTAACTTAGACACGTGAAGCGTGCTCGGCTCTCTTATGAAGGCAAAAAGCAGAAATAACGTTCAATACCGGGACCTCACCGGGAAATTTTGGGTGACTGATAAAAAACACACTCATCAAACATTTTGGAAAAGCTTAGCAAAATCATAAGGTCGGGGCTGCAAACTGTTTATGTTGGGAATCGATCGCGAACATAATTTTCAATGTCTAGGGGTCCTTAAGAGTCCCAACAAATGTTTTTCTAGATATTGAAAATTTTGTAAAGTAAATAGACGAATCAAATAAATTTTTGCAGTAGATTTTGTGCTTCACATGGTCGTTTATCTTTTTTATGGCTTTTTATGTACCAAATAAAAATAGAAGATCAACCTTGAAAAGAGCTATTTAATAAAACATAATTTCTAATTATTTATGAAAATTTTAAAGATTGTTTAGAATGAATTTCTATTTTTTTCAGTTCAAAAAAACAACAGCATAATTTAATGCGCGACATAAGACTGTTTTCGTTGCACAGCTAAATTTTAAAGATTAGATTTTTCTGTTCTTTTACCATTTTCGACTGACTGTACTTTAACTTACTCCAATAAGCTAAAAATCACTTGGTACGATGAAAATGGACAATATAGGAGCCGGAATCAATTTTGGTTATATAATGTGTCGTAAAACACTAGAATATTGTTTTGTCTGCAAACCATTTAGAATGTCTATTAAATCGTCCGTGCATAAACAAACAAACTATTTAATAGTTCCTTATTTACTCCTGGCATTAATCGCTCTGACGCGTTCCTAATCGTACCACGACAGCGTTCAAGTCTTATCCTTTTTTTTGCGAACAAACTGAAGCCATCATAGCAAAACAGTGTTCCTAGATGAAATAAAAGAAACAAAAGTTCTAGCCAGGGGAAAAAGTGTGTTCGAAGGGAGGTCACTTTGGGGTGCGGACTACAGCACATGAATTACCCGACATCTCGTGCCCCGTGGTGTGTGGCCACGGGTTTGAAGGTCGGATTGATAATGCGATCGGCCGGCTGATGATGACGCTGCCTGCGGCAAAACCAGTGTCGTAATGTGCGTAAAAATAGATCCGTCGCGAGTCATGCTGCAAGAATTTTGTTCACTTTTGATAGTACGCAAGTGCACACACAAGGTTCTGTTTTTCGAAACGGAAAATGTGATTCAAGCGTGTATTTGTGTTTTCCCCGTTCGGGGAGATTAGGTTCAGTGAATTGTTCAATGAACGGTCAACTCGCTTCCCAAGCTACAGCGAAGCTGCCCGTGCTAATCAGGCCAAATTGTAGTCAACTTTTGATCCCAGACAAACATCACGAAAACATTGGCCTTTACGTTGCGTCCCGTTGGACGAAACCGATCGAACGGTTGTTTTGCCTTCGATGATCAGCTTCGCGCTCACGTTCGGCGCCCTTATCTTAGAAACGCTGATCTCGTCCACAACACATTAGCATCTGTGTGTGAGCGACCAAATGAAGACAGTTGGAATATTTTCCCAAATTAACACGTCCCAGGGTCCCCACTAAGCCATCGGCTACATTCCGTAGGAGGTCAACTTCTAATCGGAGAGATTTTTTCCAACCCCAGACCAATGGCGGACGCAGCACCCCGTGGCGGTTGCGGAACACTGACGTTGGACGATTTTAATGGCTTCATTTAGTGCCCCCATCATGCGAACCCCGCACGCCAGAGCCTCCATACATACGGGCCATCGGGCCGAGGGCTCATCCGAACGAGATGTGTCTTTATCCGGATGGCAAATAGGGCACCATAAATATTGTTGTCCTAATTAAAATTTCATGTGAAACGAAACACGCCTACTGGCCGGCCAGCAGGGACAGAATGCAACGGGCCGGGGCGCAAACGAATGGCGAATGATTTATGCGTTCCATTTGTTGTTGCGGGCGCGGGCTCAACTTGGTTGCATGCTGACGTGCAGCTCGATTCAATGATCTCATACATCACCCGAAAGCGGATTCAATTACATTGATGTCGTGCCGGGTGGAAATGGAAAATTCCGCGCCGCCTGTTGCATACGACAAAGGACTCACTCGCTGGCGTCGCCGGAGGGATGATAAACTCCCAGTGCGAACAAGTGGTAGTCTGACTGTGTACATCACCAACAGTTTGATTTCTTCTCCACTAGTTAGAGTCACACTGCTCGAACTGATACGATGTACCATTTGTCAATCAAACCCGCTCCTGGAATCGATCCAAACAGAAGAAAGTATCTCCAGAGACGACGACAGAAAGACCCGTGGCGCCACTGTTTTAATCCAGTTATCCACAAAAAGGTCACATAAAACTGTCGCCGCTAATGCACAGGAAGTATCTAGGATGATTCTTCTAGAGCACGACCGTTTCACAAGTGCCGGTGTCTTTTACAGCGCATGTCGTGTCAAGGATGGGAAAACTTTTCCCGTCTGAAAAGGATGCTCGAAAGGAAAGGTTTCATTAGGAAGATAATTTCATTTCCACGCGCTCTAGTGGATTGCTGTGAAAACGATGAAAAAAGGATCGATAGCTCATATCAAGTGTTATAGTCGTACGGTATTTCATACCAACACTTGTTTTCTGGGTTAAAAAGAGATATAGGTATGGGAAAATGTGAATCTGTCATTGGCCACTTGAAACACATCTAAATCGCAAGAGAAAGGTTGATTTTAGTTAATTTTCTTTGTAAGTTAATTAGTAAAAGCAAACGAAAATAAATAAAGTAATTCGAAATTATGATCAAGAATTTGATAACAGACAGCTGAACCGCTTTTCTCGATTTATTATCGCCAAGAAACTGTTCACCATAGCTTTGAAGAATTATGTATGCCTTTATGGGAATTTGTATGCCTTTGAAGAATTTTGTATTCAAACAAATGATGTCACAATCAAGGATTTCTTAATTGGAATAACGGAAATTTCAAACTAAATTGTTGAGAGAACTAAGAAATTGAATCTGCTATTTCTTAATGCTAAATGTATTCCATCGTGAGTGGAATGTTTGACGATAACAAGACAACTTTTTCTTCCTCGACGTGTTGGGCAAAGAAAGCAAGTAAATGAAATTTCATTCAATTAACTGGCAATTCGTTATGCCATATGAAACAAACAACTAAACCCACGATTTGTCCAACGGGCAAACGCGTCTTGCGGGAGATAATCTTGCCCCTCGGGTGGAAAAGGTCAACGATTCGTCCCTCAGATCAACGTTTCCCCGAAAATCGTTCTGTTATTATGGTTCCCGTGCAGCAGTACAGCAACATTTTGCCCAATTAAATTATCTGTGGAAAAAGTTTAATCGCACGTAGCCGTTAGCGTCGCGAGTGTTGTCGCTTCCTTGTTCGGTTTCTGGCGACGCCGAAGAAGAGCAGCTTGACGGCGTGTCCAGTTGAATTAATTTCTCCCATACAAAGTGCAGTCCGGCCGGTGCTAGTTGCACCTCTTGACGGTGGCGCGTACATTGCACTCCGGCGATCGGTGCATCGGGCAGAAAACTAGCACTCCGTGAAGCGATCGCGCCTCTGTGCGAGTTCTAAATATACCCATTCCGTAGCGTGCGCGAAGAAAAACGGAGCGGTTTGCAGTTCGTTTGGCTAAAGGGAAAAAGAGCGATCGCCCCGGCGCCCGCCGATCTTTCGGTTGCAACTCACAACGAAAAGCCTCAGCAGTTTGTGATGATGATGATGCCGATGCGATCATCAGCATCCCTCGCCCCCTTTCCTCGATGCCGTCCGGAATGCATCGCGACATTCTGGGAGGCATCAGCAACGGGTCGCGCCGACCGAAGACGATCGCGACGACCATCGCCGGGCGCATTAATCTTTGCATTCGAAAATAAATCAATGCATGACGCCGTACCATTTGCCGTTGCGTTAGCGTTTTGCGACTTGCGCCTCGGTGTGCGTTTGTGGTTGTGGCGTGGTCAGGCGTGCTCCTTGGCGCCCGACCGCGAAGCGGGTCGCGGTTGCGTTTGCTTTAATGTTCTAAATTTAATCGACGCCCATTTTCCATCGCAGTTCGGTTTGGTGTTTGGTTCGTGGGTTGATGGACGGTTTTGTGAAGTCGATGCAGTTTTTCGGCGTGTTTCGGAGTTGAGTGTAATTTGATCGAACTGATGGCGTCCGGAGTTGGTCACCTGAATACCGCCCTCGTGGGGCGCCTCCCCGATGCCAACTCATCGGAAATTGTGAACGCTTTGGCAGAAACTTAAAATTCGTTGTGAGTTTTATACTTTGAGAAAGAAACGTTATTCGAATCTTTCGAATTTGTCAGAACCACAACACGAAACAAACATCATACAGTGGATTTCACCCAAACAACGAATCGGACAAGAAATACGATAATGTCCCCGGGGCGGGAGATCAATCTAAATGTAGGTAACCTCCCCAAGCCCAACACGAAACTCGACGATTGCTTCCGCCACCGACGGAGCCGAAACAGCATGTAGGTCAACCCCGATGATATCTCGGGATCGGGAGTCGTTATTTTTCGTTTCTCGGTTCGAGATCCAAAATTCTAAAATTGGATACTTTGGCACTACCCGGGATGCGCTGGTGATGGGCTTTGGGTGAGCTGGTCAATGCGTGCCGAAGCGATTTTCCGTGGACGGCTGGATGATGCAATCCAGATGGTTTCTTCATTAGCCTCGACGATGAGGAGAGTAAAATTCGCTAGAGATGTGTTCAATCTAGCGATGGCTTCCGATGACGAACGCCTCTCGCAAATCATACGCGCAAATAGGAAAACAAATTATGCGATGGAAATTATATTTAGAACACGCGAAAGGCGTCCATCAAAGGAAAAGCAATTTCAATGGTTCACTAGTCGTTTTTCCATCGGAGTTAAATTCTTCTTCTTCTTATGTGGCTCAACATCCCCCTAGTGGGACAAGGCCTCTCTCCGTAGAGAGTTACTGTGACCGAAAGACGGTAATATCATAGACCGGTGGTCAGCCGTTCGTAATACCGGGGAGTGCCAGACTCGGGATTCGATCCCACTCGTACGGCGTGGTGTTTTCTTGCGCTACCGATGCGCCATGGGCACCCGCTCGGAATTAACCATAACTTAATCTACCTTCTGGGTTTTAGTAGCTGGTAAGTTCCCTGGTGACACACCCATAATTTGGCGACACATAAATGAAAAGAATAAAACCGGGGGTTGGCGACGGAAGTAGAAAATGAACAATATTGATTGCATTTTAAACTAGACCACGACGGTGGAGCCCATCAACAGTTGCTTTACGAGGTCGGATGTTTCATGATTGTTCCTGAGACTTCCCTCCTTCGTGTTAGGACGTGAAGACTCGTCTTCCGACGCTGGCGACAATCTCCATTGTGATGTCATCATTTTTCCATAGTCTGGCGGAAAATTTATAGCGCAATCCGAGTGAACCCGTCCTATCCTCACCCACCCCTACCGTGGCGTGTTTATGCCCTTTACGGCCCAATTAATCTTCAACCACCAACCGTCGACTCCATATTTGGCCCATTTTGCTGGTGGAAAAATGGGGCTGGAACCGGCGGATTGGAAGTCGAGCTGTGTGTCGCTTGACGATTGTCATTAAATCCATCTTTGGGCCTCGTAAAGCGCTCGATGGTTACGACCGCCAGCGCACCACGAGCGCATTTCTCCCCAGCCGAAGCGAAAGAAATTATGTTGTACTAAACACACACACACACACGGCGCATGCTTTGGTGCGACCATAAAGGAACACGAACTCGATGATTGAAGCTTTGTTGCACCGGATGCAAATTCCGAGCTCTTCATGAAACTGGATCCGGCGGAATGGAAAACTCCACCTCTCCGCTTAGTGAGGGTTTGGAGGAAATTTAATTCATCTCGCCAAGCTTCACCTGCCTTCACAAGTTGGCTCAAGTGGCGCTGCTCATCTCACCGCAGTCGGAGCCGGAGAAAGCGAAACACGCTGTAACACAATCGCGTCCTGTTTGATGTGCACTACGAGAGGAAAAACACCACCATCGCGTCCCGAGTGTAATACAATTTGAGGCCACATCAAAAGATCAGCCACTATAATGCCAGGAGGGGCGCGGCGATGCTGTGCGATGGAAAACATAAAGATAACCATCTGCCCACAGCGTGGAAGCTTAGGATTTCACCTTCGAGATCGGTTCTTCGTTGCGGCCTGGGGCATATTCCGTTTCTGCATCGCAACGGCAACAACCACCGTTAGAGAAATGGTTCGTTACCTTCAATTTCATCATCGCATAAATTCGTACAGAATATGATGACGTTTATTTCACTCATTACTCAACGTTACCGAAACGATGTCTTAAAAGGGTTCAGAGAAAAGGGAAAAGGGCTACCGGAACGATGCCGGTGGCTTTCGATGTGAACGCCTTTTTGACCTTTTATCAATCGAGCCGGAGGTAACTTTACGCCACGATTAGGTTATCATTTCGATGCTTTCGGACGGGCTGTCCATCAACCGATGGAAGTGGAACGGAATGAAAGGGGTTATTTAATCCGACAAACAGTGTACCGATAAAGTCTGTTCAGATGAAAAGGGTGTGGTTTTGCAGGGCACGTGGCACAGTATTGATTAATTTATGTGGTCCATCACATTCAACCCATACGTGCCAAGTCATATTAGATATAAAAAAGGTCTTAAATATTTTTTTAAATTGGAAGCATGGGTCATATGAGATCGTATCTAAATGAAAGGAGATAGATATTAACTGCACCGTTGAAAACAACCAACAGTTATTAAATCAACAAAATAAGAAAACCAGATAAATTATTAATTGTTTTAGCTCATTTGCAGCAAATAAATGTTTAAAATATTATCGACCAAATTTATTTTAAAACCAGTTGTTCGCTTTTTTAAATGTTTTCTATGTGGTTTTCAACGCCGTACAATTTTTTTGCGTTTAAGTTTATCTAATGATTTTTTTTCGAAAAATACCCATTTTATACTTTTTTCTCAAATCTGCTTTCAACTAAAATTTTTAAAGTTCTAATTTTCTCCAGGAAAACTAAAAATGATTTAGTTGAGAAGCTTGTGAATTCAACTAGTAACATGAGTTTCTTTATGGTGTATTGTTTGATCAGTGAAAACTATTAGCTTTTCGTTTTGCTTTGAGATCTTCCCATTTTCATCTTGTGTTATTTTTAATTCTCTTATGCTCTCAAAGCATCTTGAATGGCTGGTTAAATCTTCTTTGAAACATTGTGAAAAACAATCGAACGCTCCGAGCATATCAAGCATCGCGGATCTTTCGACACAGTTCATTACAGAAGCGAAGATGATGTAGATGAGGTTGCTGTTCTGGAGGAAGCGAACCAAGTAAAAAAAAAACTCAAACCACAACTCGTTGCCCTATCTTTTTCTGTGTGTGTGTTTTTTTTTCACGTTCCTTCCCTCCGGTCATTACGGAACACGATGAGGATCCTCCGGGTGCGATAAGGCCGGGGTTTGGTTGCCCACAAAACGGCCGTTTGTGTGGAGTGTAGTAAAAATTTAATTAAACTTCTCACTCAGTCTGCACGGAAACCACCATCATCACTCGCTTCTTGCCGGCAAGACTTCCATGTTCCTTTGGAATCGGTACGGTGTGGTGTTTATGTTGGCCCCGCGGTGCGCTACGCATTACGCGTGCGAACCTCCCGCCAGCACTTGGCGCGCGCAGCGGAAAGAAGCCAGGCATTATGAAGAAAGAAATATTATCGCTGGAAATCGCAGTAAAAATAATGCTTTCTTTTCATACCGCGGGCTTTAAACAGGCCGGGGATCGAGAAAGATGCTCAGCTTTTCCACACACTGGAGGTGGAAGAAAAATCCATATCAAAGATCAGTTCCAATAGTTCGCGCTTCTCTTCTCTGACCGGTTTGGTTGAAAAAAGGGCTTCTAATGAAGAAATTAGCTAGCGGTCAGTAATCTTCGGGATGGAATTTTAACAACCTACAAAGCCGACAAACTGCCCGCCAGCACGAGGAGAAGGCCAGCCAGAACTTGCTTCGTGGAAACCACGCGCGTTCCATTATGCTCGCCAGCATGAAATCATAAAACATTACAGTTGGAAGGATTCTTAACAGCTCGATTTTACGATTACCATCAATGGGGCTATATTTTTAAGCTTCATGCCCTCTATTTTGGCTTGATTTCCTTCCCCGGGATGCGGTTTCTGGTGATTGGAAAAATACTTAAGTCCGCTGTGATCGAGCGTAAATGAAGAAGAACGTTTCACACACCCGCCGTCCCGAGATTTATGATCCATTAGCCGAACGGATTACGACTTTGTCGGGAGCCTTGAGAGACGCATCGAGCGAAGGTTGTTCGAATTTGTTGAAATTCTTGGAATATTTCATCCGCGGTTGCACGACAAACTCCCCTCTGGGGACAACTCGGTGGCACTTCATAATCGTAATTAATCAATTTCCTCCGGAGACCTAGTCATCGGCGCTGTCAACACGCCGGTATTTGCAGATTTCCGTCCGGAGGGAAAACTCCAACAAAAAGGTGGTCCCATTCAAAATGTGCTCCATTTCCACCGGAGCATTATATTCGTTCGAAAGAGCGAAACTAGTTCTGGTGTGATGGAAATGCTACGAATGCTGGTGCATAATCGATAGTGCCCCATTATGCCCAGATTTAGCCTCACTTCAACCCCCATTTTCTACCCCTCCCTCCATCGGTGGTTGCCTCCCGGGAGCGACATGAATATTCAATTTGAACTCGAATAACTCATGCGAACATACCATTCTTTGGCCGCATCGATGACAAATCAATTTGTATGCGCAATAATGCGCTTTTACCGACGATTCGACATGGAGACCTCGGATCGCTTTACGGTTTTGTGTCTGAGGTCTACTCTCCTTCCGTCGGGTTGGCTTCCACCCTTGTCTCCGCCAAACCAACTGATTCATTTGAATATCGTACTTCAAATCGAGCACCGTTTGTCGTTAATCGCATTCGGGCCCTTCGACTAGGGCTCTCTCTCTCTCCGGGGATAGTGCGCCCAAAGTGGGCCCCCTTTTCCATTATTTCCACTTCCCTTTGGTATGATAATGTTGGCGTTTGTTTGAGCGGAAGTCTAACAAGCTTCCAAACCCGGTGGCCTCTGGTAAACCGCCCGGGTGCGGGGTTTTGGGGGCAGGATAATAAAACTAATGGCATCATTTGAAAGGCATGGTGCTCGTGAGCGTTCGGGTGGGGTCAGTGCAAATCTGGAACGCTACCGTGAGTCGGTTATTTGTTAACAGTTGATTTAAATGGATTAGTTTACGAGTAGATGGATGTATAATCACCATGAGGTAATCAGTTTCCCATGAGTTTGATGGTAGTAGCTTCTTCATCCTAACGTTGTTTACATGAAATTAATTCTATAATCGCATCCCATTTCAGCGAGGCAAGAGTAATCATGAACTCACGTATTTTTAGACATCTCCAGTTGATTGGAACTGACTTCGATATCGTCTTGAAAAAATAAAATCAATGTTATGGCAGCAACAACGCTCTTCAACTACGAAAAAAAAGTCGCTAAAGAAAGCAATTTTATTTTCTTAAAATATGCATACACACATAACATACGCAGCCTCGTTTTAATCCCGGCATGTCGTTAGCAGCTATCGCACATGATCATCCATGCCGATCATGTTGTGCAACGTGCAGCAGAGCTGCTATGAGCGTGCTTGTCACAGATATTATTTATTTATTTATTTATTTCAACCATCTCCAACAAGCTTCGCTCATACCGGGTTCTTATGGCTCGGTACGAAGATGTTCGCTTTTCGAGTCGAGAAGAAACGAAATGTTTGCGAGACGCTGGAAGCTTCAAACCAAAGTGGCAGGAAGTGAGTGTGGCAAGAAATGCAAAGAAAAACAGTCTCGATTACACATAAGGCTCTCGTTGATGAATGAATGCTGTGCGTGTGTAGGATATAAGGTCGTTAAAAAAGATCGAAAGAAAGAAATGCTTTATGCTCCTGGTCGGATCACGGGTTGTTTCAATCGTGGATACATATTTTTTTTTAATTTAATGACGTTCACACATGGTCCAGATGCGTCCCGCTGGTGAATGTTTGCTGAAGTTAATTGGAAAAAGGGAAATTTCCAAGGAATGATAAAAGAAAGTACGTAGAATAATAAATAAACCATGAACTAAATAATATTAAAAGCAAAAATTTAAGGAATGAAGTAAATAGTATTTTGTTTTAAGTTAAAAGAATGAAACAAATGTAGATTAACTTATCTCAAATTTAATATCGAGCGCATGAAACGATCCAAAGAAAGGGAAAAGCGAATGCTCTTGTAATGCATTCGAACCATAAAATAGATAACATTAGTTGAAATATGTCTCAAACCAATTAGCCGTACAAAATATAGCCTAATACGTGGCACAACAACATGCCCATGCTGCCCACGGGCACGCTCTTCAAACACCTCTCTCCCATTCCCCGGAAGCGAGCAATCTCCCCCATCTCAATGTGCTGCCCTTAGTTTCCCTCCGTTCTAACAGCTTGTCTCCTTCGTCCCTTCTAACGTTGTGCCACACGAAAGTGAGCAAAGTTTTTGTTGTTTATTTAAATCGCGGTTTGCCGGTCTTTGGGTGGCAGCATACGGCACACGCTCATCCAGAATTGTGCCGATGGTGTGTCATTCCGCCCTCTAATCACCGTCATCAATTTCCGGTCGGATCGGTGAAGGTGCATCGAACAACCGGCACGCGAGCCGCCTCGCTCGAACTTGGCACCATTTATTTCAGGTGGCCAGAAGAACCCGCCTGGGGGAGAATCTATCTTACTCGTTTCGATTGGTTTTCTTTGTAACCGGACGCGCTATCGGAACGATTTTTCTTGCCCATCGTTTTTGGGGTCTTTGGTCGGTACTAATTTGGATCGAGCCGAAGAAGAATTCTTCACCCTTGAGTGGTTCCCAGAAGGGCCCGGTTCATTTGAATATTACCTTTTTCGTAGGTATCAAAGCATCATCATTTTCCACACAATTCTTTTTCTTCCCATCTCAAACGGCAGAGAAATCGAAGGGAAATAAAGGAATCTCCCAGTGGAGGACGCAACTGGGCGGGGTTTAATTGAATGTTTCACTTTGCGGTGATGCGACGGTGGTCTCGAAACCGCATCAATCATGTCATAGAATAATGTTGCTGTGTGGTGCATTCGGAAAACGGGAAAGAAAACACACATCGACCTTCGGTACCGACCCCGGCCGGTTGGACGCGACGACAAAGAGGCACAGTCAAGATGGCTTCATCAATTTCCAGCATCCTTCCGATATTCAACAATACACATTGACACACACGGTGTGTGCCTAGTTCTTCCCGGAGTTTCTCCCCGCAACGCATCCCCGAAGAATCAATCAACTGAGATTGAAAGAGAGAAAAAGGACAAGAAAAGGGTGGAATATCCAAAAGGGTTATGGTTCCCTGTTGGGGTAAAAGAATTGCTTCGTTAAACGAAACGAAACGAAGAAGGAAGCCTTACTATACATGATGGTTCGAGGCGAATCCTTTCCTGACGAGCATTTTTTCCCCTCGCCGAGGGATCGAGCGGAACTGATTCTACTTTGTTTCAACTTCCGTCAGGTCCCGGTTGGTCCCGGTGCGAATGAAGATTGATCGTGCATGCGTCCGTTAAAAGAAAGCAAGCTCCAGAGGTCCGCCGAGAATTGTCCGAGATCTTATTAAACCCAAACATTTTAGGGACCTTGATGCTGATGGCCCAGTTTGGAGAAGCATTTTACGTACGGTAAATTTATATTGCTCGCTTTTTCAGTCCAAATTTCGTTCGTTTAGGGATGTGCTTGTCTTTCTAGTTGAAAATCCCTTACCTGACCTCCCGTTTGATGGTTGCGTTATCGTACGACGAGGGAATAATCGCGTGCACACGAAAGACTATGCGTCCTTAATCCTTAACGATTAGATGCTTTCGCTGGTGAACAACGGAAAAAGATTGCTTTACGTTCTCGGTCCCGGGTCTTTCTGAAACAAACCCAAAACAGAGCTCCATTTATGATGGAAGCATAACTCATTCCCGGAAGACAAAGGACGCGGGGCTCGCTCCCAAATCATATCCCGTCGTTCCAATCCGGTACGCATCACGCTCGGATAGGAAGGCGAACATTTTTGCCGCCACATCGGCTTTAATTGAGGGTAGGGAAGGTTTTTTGCGGCTCCAAAGCGGCAGCTTCTTCCGGTTCCACTCGAGTGTCCTTTTTTCCCTTTCGACCGAGAGACCGAAGGGGGCCAAGTGTAAAGTTGAAGAAAAGCACCTTTTCTTGGAGGCAGCCTTTTCATGGTTTTACGTTCGGTAGTGTTTTTGTTCGGGGATGTTCTTTTTGCCTCCCGGTTCTTCCGTTTTCCGCCCCGCACGTTGCTAGTTGTTTATCTTCGGTTTGGTTTTCCGGTTTTTGGTGCGTGGGTTTAGGCTTGTTTAGAGGAAAGTCATGAGCTTCGTTCCCGGTTGGTTGGCAGCTTTTTGTCTGACCTATCTTGTTTGATCAGCGCTCGTTGGTCGGCGAATTTATATGACACACAAGAAAATGGTCTTACAAGGAAATTAACAATCAAGATTGAACATTTCTTGGGATTTTAGATAAATCTGTTTTCATAGCTTTTTGGAATTTGTTCTCGATTTAATATGCCTTAGCACAAGAATCCAAATAGGCTTGTCTTAAAATCCAAAGTAGCATATAAGATAAATAATTTGAGAGTTTTTGTTGGACCAATTGCGAGAACCAACTTGACTATCCCTGGACTGCTGTTTAGGGGTTATTTTGACCCCTGTTTTGCAACACGCTGTAACTTCGTCAGTTTTCAAGAGTTTTTAAAATCCGTAAACGGCTCCTTTTGAGTATATTTGCTGATTATCTTTTGGCGTTTCTCGATTTTTGATGCATTTCGTCAACATTCCGCTAGCACGGTGTAAAGCAAAAAAGAATCGATTTGAACCAAATCGAATTTAATTCTTTTCAACTTTTATTTTTTTTAATTTGAAATGGAAATTTAAAAACAAGTATGCACTAGTAAGCTTATATATTAAGCCACCTTTAAAAATATCTTCATATTTTTAAGATGACAAATGATGACGCAAATAGACTTTTAAATTGCTGATTTAAAATGTCTTGAAAACTGACGAAATTCCAATGTGCCAAAAAGCAGAAGTCAAAATGACCCCCAAAAAGCATTCGGGCAAGTTTTCAAAACAATTTATTTTAATGTTAAACATCCACACTCGTCTGAGAATTCCTTTTCCCACTGAGAAATCTTATAAGTGTTGATTAAATTTAAGGCATGAACATTTTCCTTTCTCAGTTCATAGCAGTATTTGAGTTGGGGAAAACTTTGCTTATCACATAGAATTACGAGCATAACATGACATGCGAACGTTATTGATAATGATAAATTGCTAGCCCCAAAACCGGAACTCCAAACGGCGGGCACGAAAGTTTAGCAGCTCAATTCCTTTTCTTTACTCCATGCTAAAGTTTCAAGTGAGGTCGCGCAAGGTGATGGAAACGATCCCGGCCTCTTGAGACCGCTGATTGATATCCATCGTTCGCGTGCAGCTGCGGACCGCCATCGATTCATCTTGTGTTGTAACCGATATCGAGAAGTTTGGAAGTTAGAAAAGAGCAAACACAACCCCAAAAAAGCCAATCCATCCGACATCCGACCCACAAGGAAGCATTTTGTGACGAGAAACATCTGACCGAGAAGCATCTTCGAAGCCAGCGTTCGCGTGTGCTTAGGTTTGTGTTGACTAAGAATGCGGTCGTGCGTAAGACATACACATACTACGCCCCGATGATGACGATGACAACATCGGCCTTTTGGATTGATGCACCAGCCCTCCCCGAAGCATACATAATTGCATTCGATCGGTTCTGGGAAGCACACAAACACACCCTCACACGTGGTTCGTAGAACTGTGAACTCGATTCGACAAAAGCAAAGACCCTCTTAGGAGCTCGATGTGGTATAACTTTTTCCTTCCCGAAAGAAAATCTATTTCCCCCGCCGAAACGAAAAACGCAGTAGCCAGCGTTGCTCGACGGAGTCAGTCCACTTTCTGACTCGTGTCGGCGGACTTAAGGGGCTAACATTCGACATGAATCACTTTCCCGAAAAGTTTTCCCCCACGCGTGTTTCTCCCTTTTGCTCACAAATCATACGAAATATAAAACAAAAATGGTATTTTTCTCTAGTGGGAAAGAATCACATAATCGTGCGTCAAATATTGCCCATTCGTAAGGGCCACCAACACCCCCCCAAACGCCGGACCAACCCAGCCACGGTGACTGATTTCGTAACGGGCGAGAGAATTTGTCCATGGAAATTTTTACGATCCTCGCTGCCCCGGATGCGTTTTCGCCCTCTGGGAAAAATGGCCTGGTGGAGCGACGTGGACAAGTATTAATAATCGAAATGAGTGTTACCATAATGACAGAGATTTCTGGCAGGGGCGATGATGTTTGCGTTTTGCTTCGAAGGCGAAGTGATGAAAATGCGGACGATTAGGAGGTCACCAGTCCGGAGTTATGCTGCAGAGGCCAAAGGGCGTTGATCTTTGTGAACCGATGCGAAGTATGCTCCATTTTATGTGCATCTTGTTCTGCTCTCGGCTCTGCCCAAGAAGTTGATAAGTGTACCCCTTGGCTTGTACGTCGGCCAGCGCTTCATCGACAAAGTGGAAGTGCCTTTTCTTGGAACCGGTAGGAAAATCTTTTCATTTCGTACGAAAGTGCGCCATAATCGGTGGCATTTTTTTGAGGCATCGGACACGCAAATTTGTATTTGGCCAATGCGGTGCGCATAAAGACAAAAAATTTGCTGAGCTAGAGGCAACCCGAGCCGGGCAACGTCTTGCCAGCCACTCGAAAATCGCCTTGAAGTTTGACGGATGGAGCTGACAGCGCGAGGTTGTGCGGGTCAAAACAGACCCGCGGGGAAATGGCACACAAACCTGAGTTGTGCGAAGGCGAAATTCTGCTGATATGACGCCAGCTAGCCGAACATGCTGAACAAGACTTTTGGAAGGTTCCGTGGCTTTCCAAAAAATGCCAAAGAACGCCCTCAGTGTCCATCGTGTGATGGTGGAACTGTGGATTAAATTTCTACCGAACTAGAGCTGGCTGAGCGGTAGGCGGTTGCTTTATCAGGGGTTTTTCCTGTCGAGATTTTTTTCTCCTACCTCTGTTTATTAAACCGTCCGCTCGAATTTGCCTGCCGTGTGGTTGAGAAGCGATAAATAACGCTGACACCATGAAGAATGGACGAAGAAAAAAGCCCGATGCCCATCAGCTTAAAAGCTGAACTGACTCTTGAGGCAAACAGGTCAAGAAAAGAACCTGCATAATTTTGTAACTAATTTTCTATTTTTTAGTTTCGCAATTAAGTGTTGCAAAAACGTGTTGTTAAAATATGTTGGAAAGGTTTTCGATATCATCCCGGCATATTTTTAACGAATGCGTCATATTCCAGTAAAACCGTGTCTTATCTGTTTATGTCAAAGATTGGTGGCATCATTTTTTCTGACTGATAAAAAACACGATATTACAATCTCGTGACTAGAAAAGCGCATTAGAGATAAGATTGGAGAAATGTAAGTACGCAGTGCTGCGGGACATGACGGTTTGGGAGGTCCGGTAGCGCGCTGCTGTTTTTTTTTGGGAATATTTACGAGCAAAAAAAATGGTGGACGAACCCTCATGCCCTTCGGTAGGCGCACAGTCGGACGAGTTGTGGTCATAAAATGTGTTTAACTGGAAACTTAAATGACTCCTTGCTTGTAGTTCCCGTTTTCATATGGGCCTTGGGGTTAAAAAATGCCGCTGGCGGAAGTTACTGGCAAACCATCTGCCGGCCACGTCATGAGGGCGTGCATCGAGAGGACGGTGGAAAAACGAACTTAAATCCACCTCCTGCCGGTAGGCCACTAACCATGATTTATGTCCCTCCCCCTCGGCTCTGTTCGCGCATTATGCGGGATGCATGTGTATTAGGTCTGCGCGAAAGTGTCCAACGGAGTTAAACTGGACTCTCGAAGGGGTCTCTCCCTCGCGGTTTAACCTCACATTTTTGCCGATCGTCTTGCGATTCGTACGTTGCGACCCTAGAGAACGTGTCGTATTTTTCCACCAAGTCCACCGTGGACTAAAAATAAATGTGCGTGGCGTACGCAGCTTGTTGGACGATCGTGGGGCGAGCGAGTGTGCGCCCGAGTTATGCCCATGGAGAGTTTCGTTGACTCACCAAAGGTCGGTAAACTTTTCCCTGGCGAGATTTAGAATTCGAACAGGTTTCGGAAGAATACTAAATAATTTTATTTAGCTTGTTTTTGTTTTTCCATACATTAAGTTTAAGCACTGGCGATTTTAAACTCAGTTTTACTTACACAAACAAAACAAACTGTAATCCAATGGCAGCGACCTATGTCAAGGTGTTTATACAGCACGGGGAAATATTTGAAATATGAATATTTTTAAATATGCCGTTATTGTAACAATTAAATTAGACTTCTCAAAACAGCTAAAAATCATAAAATAGTATTTGGACCGGTGCTTTTCGAAGCGATCCAAATAAAGTTTTGGCGAAAATGGGCAAAGCATAACTTTAAAACTAGCGTAAAAACAAATCTCTCTTCGGGGCGTCAAGCTTTGTATTAAATTATTTAACAATAATTTTGTATCTTATAACTCTTTTTAAATACTTAAATCAAGTTCCGTTACACAATATTTTGTTAAGCAATACATCCGGAGACGCCATTGCAGAACACGTGTGCGCACCATACTCAACATGGACGCCCAATTACGGCGGCATAGTTTATCGACTATTGTTCTTCGCTTCAGAAGTCCGCAAGACGCTGTGCACAGTTAATTGTGTTCAAGCCGTACCGTATCGCAAAGGTTTTTTTTACAGCTACATGCGATGTTCTTGCAGCGCAGAATTAATACAAATCCGCTCGGGCACGCAATGGTGGCGCAAGGAGTTCGGGCCACTACCGTCCGCAGCAGACCGTGATGGTGGCGCTGACGCTGAAAAGCGGACATTCACCATTCTTCGGCTTAGGCGCGGCCCATGGGCCGGGGCTTGGTGCGCAGCCAACCGAGTGTGTCATGTGCGGCATTGGTACGCGCGCATTTTAATTAATGTCCACCGCCGCCATCGGTTCCTCCTGGCCCGAGGAGTCATTGGTCGTGGTGGGTCCGAATGCAGGGGGTGCGACGGTCGTATGGATTTTATTAGCATTTATTGCAGCTGTTTCCTCCCGCTACCCCTGGGGAGCGGGAGGTGGTGTACAGTTTTCCAAACACAAAAGTGGTGGAAAATTTACATTTAATAAATAAATTAATCGTTCAATTGAAAGGGAGACGGGGACAATTTATAGAAAACACACAGTCCACGGATTGCGACTTGAGAAGTTCAACGGGAACTCGCTGGTAAGACGCTAGTGGAGCATAAATGTGCCCCGTCGCCGGGGGTCAATGACTCTCGTCCTAAGCCGAAAATGGATGGACGAAAATCAGATCCATCGCCACAAGAACGGAGCACGGCGAGACACAAGTCACTCTTGCGCCAGACAACGACATCAGCTTTTCTTCTTATCCGTGCGCAAGCGTGTCCTCTTCGCTTTGGATTTTCGGTTTTGATCCCTCGTCCCTCGTCGCGTGACTTGTGGTGTTCCTCGGTGGTTGAAACCTCTTTAGTTTTAGTCCACATGGCGGCTCGCGGGCCACTGCCGAGGAGGAACCACTTGATAATGCTCGAGGATCGAGGATTTTTATCTCAATGTGTTCGAAAAAATTACGAATAGGGCTTGATGGCAGAAGGGCTAACTTATGGCCCTCGCAAGGAGCATGTTAAACACTGGCCCATCCGTGGAGGTCTCTGTAGAGGGCAGCGACAATATGCTGGTTTCCATGCGAACATTTGTTTGGGAACGTTCTGTTCTGGATCTTCTACCCAACAACAACAGATGACGGACTAAAAAGAAGGACTGAGGATGTTAGGATTATGGATGTTTTATTTCTCCTGTTGTTGCTGTCAGGCCTACGTCTTTACGTCGTGCCTTATATCAGCAGTGTCGCCGCTCCGGGGCAGGCAATTACCGCAAACCTCCAGCGGATGTCATCTGTTTAATCCGTTTACGATTGGAAAAATGAGAAGTCTACAATTTCCGAAAACCATTCCTCGCGAACCTCGGTATCGTTCGAGTGAAGTGTAATTCACGACAAACACGGCCGATGGCTGCAAAATCCTTCGTCAATTTTGGAGTGGGCCCAGAATCCCAACCCCTTTACTTGAGTCCATGAGCTGCATCGGCGAAACCGGGACGAAAGTGGACGGCAAAAATATAAATCAGCTCGCAACCGAATTGCGTCTGGTCTGGTGTGTATGTATCGCCGTGGCGTCGTCTGGCCGATTTTCCCAGGGCCACAACAGGATACGGTGTTGTAGGAGGGGAGGAGGAATGCCAATGCACACGCGCGGGGCACAACAATCACCCCGGCTGGCGGTCGTATGCAAATCGAACTCATTCACCAACACACGACGCGACCTGATCACCGACATTGGGAAAAGGGTTTATTATGAGGGCGCTTCGAAAGGCGCTGTTTCGCAAAATTCGACCGTCGACCGTCTGGACTCGGGAGAGCGGACATTTTTAGCGGACAACCCGAACTGGTTCCACCGTCGTCGGTTCAGTGCAATGGAGGCCTAATTGAAATCTGCCTTCTGCGTCACTCGATTTGGATGGAGTTGGAATTTAATTGAAATGTTTTGTCTGCGAAAGAGTGAGAGTGTCATCCCACCCTAAATTGACATCCCGAAAGAAGGAAGGGAAACGAACTTCTGTACGCTCATCCTTTCAACTTCCGAGCTGAGTCATCCAAGGGCGGCCAGAAGTTACGGTGACCAACCGGCGGAAATACTTTATCGTCTTTTTACGAAAGTTAACCCCAAACCCTGAAGGACGGCAAACCTTTTAACAGCTGCCGCTTATAAACCACTTTTCACTCGAATTTATTCCGATCCGTAATGCCGTCCGTGACTTGTTTGTGCAAAGTAACAACCCCTTTCTCCGTTCGGGTTTCAGGGGGGTTGATCTGGATGGATGTGGAAGTCTAGCAGAAGACGAGACGAGACCTTCCACCCAACTGCTGTCCAATGTCGAAGTGGTTGTTGTATTGTTTCTTCTTGAGAAGTTTCCAACGTAAAAGCCCCCAAAAAACCACGTTGGAAGCGTGGCAACACGTCTTGCTGGTCGGCCGGCAGCAAACACGGCACTGGAGCCAAATTTAATCTACAGCTGTTTAAAGTTTCATACCCGGTGAGGCCCTTTAACGCATTTCGAGCGGGGAGAACGGGTACCGTCCACAGTTTGGTTAACTGAGGAAGGTCTTGCCGGGAGGAATCGAAGATGCCGTTTTGCGTGAACGACGCCAACATGGTACTTCCTCCTACGCAAACTTTTGTCCAGTAGGAGTTGTCCTCGTCGCTGGCGCCGAGGTGCGTCATGCAGTACGAGCTCGATTCAGTGGAATGGAATTCGCATATGGCACTCGCGTGGCGTTCGTGATGCAAACTGATTTTTATCCCCGAAAGGAAAACGTAAACTTTTCCGTTTTACGCGAAAACTTACCGTAACTTTTAATACAAAGTCGCGCCTCTGCCAAATGTCCCCGACGACGTTCGAAAGGGCCGCGGAGATTGTTTTACGATCGTGGATATTCCTCTTCACCGCGCACCACTACTTTCCACCACACACGGGGAGGGTTCTCCTGCGCCCACCACCAACTTGGGTTGAGTAAATATTTTTACTATCACTTTAAACCACAAAACGAACCGGCACTTCGGTAGCACGTTGCTACTTGCGTCACGTCACGTTCGATGCTCCTACTGCTGCTGTTTGGGAAAGGGGGGGTGGAAAAAAAACGAAGAACTCACTAAATTTTCACCTTTGAACCACAAAACCACAACACCGGTTTCTTTTTTCCAACACGCTGTTTGACACTGTTGACAGCTGTTGGCGGTGCCTACTTTTCTCGTAAATGAATATTTTCCTTCGACCGTTTTGTTGCAGCCGAGACTTATTGGGATGCAGCAATCGTTTCCGGCCGGTTTGCGCTGCCGTCTCGGGTGGGAAGAAGAAAAAATGCAACGTAAACGCCAACTCGAGGGTTGAAGCACGTTCAACGCGAGACACGAGGCAACAAAACAATCATGGGCAGGTGAGGCCCTTCTTCGATCGAGGCAGAAGAAACCCCGCTCCGATGGGTGGATCAAATTTCTGGTGGATTATTGCCGTGCGGGACTGTCGAACAACCGGCTCTCACATGCCAGTCCGTCCGTTTCTACTGCTGCTGAACGAATTTAATGTACATTCCCGGTTCGCGCAAGAACGAACGAGCGAAAGACACTTATCTCTGGACCTTCTTGCGGTGGTTTTTAAAACGCGAGGTAAACAGAAGCTTGGCACACATACACCAGTCGGAAACACACCGAAAGATACACATACAATTACCCTTACGCAAACGCGTGCGAATGCGCGACCCCGCGGATCTTTCTTCCGCGAACACTCTCTTTTTCGTGGGGCACGCGAGCCGTTCAAAAAAACGTCAATTTCCGAATTATTCTTCACGTACGCCCGGTCCACACAAGAGCACACCTAGCCTCACACACACACGCACACATGTACACACATACACACGTGGCTTGCTGACCGGAAGTGCGAGCCGCTAATAGCTGGTACGAGGTACTGCATGTAAATCTGGTTTGCCGCCTCCGTTGGTGTTTTAATTTACCTTTTACCAAAATCAATGCTCAAATGCTGCAAACACCACCCTTGGTAGAAAAAAATGCCGACCCGGCTTTGACGCGAGACAAACACTAGAACCGCCGGCACAGGATGCCACACGCAGAAGGAACCGAACAGCGTGAAGGTTGCGCTAGGACTGAGCATTTGTCGCGACCGGTCGAGCGAGCGAACCTTTGGTTCTACAATATCAGGTAGTGCTCTACTATGATGCTCGAACGCGTAAAAGGTCAAGGTATTTTTTCCTATTTTTTCGACTTGAAATTTTACTTTTACAATCTTTTACTTTTAAAAAGTCTATTTGGGGAGAATATTTTCATGTTTCTAAAATATTTTTAATTTGTTGATTTCCTTTTTATAAAACTTTATGTACATTACATCTTATAACATAGTTAGGTTGTCTCAAATTGGGCTCTGACGATCTCTCTTGTGCCTCGAATCAACATATTTGCATTACCTCTTACTTACAGAAAACCTGTGAAATGGTGCCTTGCACACCTGCAATATTCAAATTTGTTGCTAAAGCTGCTAATAGACGGATGCAATTTTTCGTTGCAATTAAATAAAATTTTTTGGGGGTGCCCATGGCGCAGCGGTAGCACTAGAAAACACCACGCCATAGGTGTGGGATCGAATCCCGAATCTGGCACTTCCCGGTATTGCAATATTTCTATGCTAATCCATCCTGGTTGGATCACTGTTATGTTGGAATGAAATACGCATTTTATGACTGCAGAATTAGCAGCGGAATCAGATTAAAAATGTGAAGAAAAATATCTTGACTCAGTTATGGTTTATAATCAAAGGATGTTCAAAGCATTGGCATTGTATTATGAATTAATTTGGCCATTTTATTGTTTCTGCCCCTTTGATTTATTTTAAAGTAGGTAACTCCCTTTTCTTATGCTGGCATATGCTCTCATTCTTTGCTCCGCGCTATGCTCTCGCGAGAGTGCATTCTCGCCAGCATCGCATCGATCTCTGATCAGAGCCGCGACAGAGCATCTACACATACCGGGAATGTGATTGAAGCGAAGGGTCTATGCAATTGTTCGCGGCACTGAATCATTGCGACAAAATTGCAGCTGTATTGTTACTTTAAAAACCCAAAATGACGTAATGTTTTAAAGATGAAATGTGATGCTTCATGAGCATAAAAACGACCTCCAGCGTAATTTTCGTCAATTATGTAATGAAATATATTTTTGGTTACTGTGGGAAAAACAAATATCGCATCCTTTGTCGTTCTTCGCGCCGTGAATATTTCGCGACGATACTTTTCGCAACACCTATGGACGTTCCGTGAGGTGTTGTACGAGAACCGTGAGCATAAACGATGAATGAAAGTATGTGTATGTTTATGTACCGCGGGTTGCCCAACAGCACCTTTCCTTGCCTTCCATTTCTGGTTCTCTCGTTCATTCTGATTCTCTCACTACGTTCTTCGCTTTTATTTTGATTCGTTCGTCCGGGGCGCAGCATATACTCCGCTCACCTTTTCCCTATCGTTCTCCACTTATGCAGGGGTTTCGTTTCTCTTTTTCATCGGCTCTGTATCGTCGAACATTAGCTCTCTTGTCCATCCAGGAAGTGGCACCGTCCCGGCAAACCCTACCAACATAGGCGAGAGAGAAAGAAACAAGCGGACGAGAAATGGTTCGCCGGAGATAGAGCAGGATTGTGATCTCGTGAAGCATCACAGGATTAAATAAAAAAACCCCGTTCGGTACAAACCAGTCCGGATCGAATCGAGAAATCGAGTTCCCTTTCGTTGGTCTGGCGGCTGGTTCTGGGACGTACGGCTTGGCGGCCCACCGCCAGCCGCCATCTCATCCCCGCCTCACATTCGGTTGAAGGTGTTTTTGGACGATGGTTTGCGTCTGGCTCTTCGCGCTTGCTGCTTCTTGAGGAATTTCTTTATGCAGTTAAAATAGGATTTCATGTTTCGCTTCCACGGTCGCCGGCGAGAGGAGGTCGTTGAAGCAGATGGACACGGCAATTGTTCGCCCGGCTATATGCACGGCGCGAATAGACACACGCCAACTGTTTCCTCGTGGTTATGTGGCCGGCCTATGAAAGGGACTGGTATTATGTATGCTAAGCATGTGCCGTTTACCGGGGAAAGAAGTACAGAGGAATGCTAATTTCTTTCTAGTTTGTATAAATCACCATCTCAAAAGAGACTTTTTTAAGAAAAGATTATATTCTTAGTAATTAAAAAGCCCTCGAATCCGTGGTTTTAAAAATATATTTTAAAACTTCAATTGAACATTTGATCGGCGAATTGCTGGCTGATGCATTTCCACACAATTTAGCTACGCATTTGCATCGCACTTGCAGGATAAAATCGCTGCGATTTCGCAACGACACGGATAGACAGAAATGCAAATTCATCTTTCCCGCGATGAAGGCGCGACCCACGGACTCCCGGGGACTTTTCATGAAACCATCATTAGCATCGGTTCGCGAATGCCGTTGCTCCGTAGCGGGCGAAAGGAAGGCGCTAGGCTCTGGCAGGATGGCAGCGAATGGGAACCGGGAGGCCTTAAGTTCGTTAAGTCTGCCCCCGAGCGGGCGGTGGGGTGTTTTGGTGGTGACGAATGCAACGAAAACATAAGTGCAGTAACCTCCAACGGCATGGCACCCTGCCTGCATAGTTGGGTGTGATAGTGGTCGGTGTGAAGTGGTCTTGGTGGCTGGTTCGATGTGTGTTTTGGTTGCGTGTTGGTGCGCCGGTGATCGTGATCGTGATCGCGATCTTCGCGATGTTCCTCGTCGTCACGGTTATAATAGATGGTGCAGGTTTGGTTGGAAGAGTAACCGGTTGGTTGGCTGGTTGGTTGGTGCTGGCGAATGCAGCGTGCTAGACATGGGGAAAATAAATAATAGCCACGGAATTGCATGTGCAATTGTTATGCTGATTGGGTTTCAAGTTCGATTTAATAATTTTAAAATTGGTTGACTGTTAACGGGACGGTAAATACGGTGCTGTTGAATGAAGGTAAGAAGATTAAACTGTCAATCAAGGAAAATTCTTAGCCTCACAAAGATACCCCCATCTGGAGAATCATTTTTAATATTGAGCAATGAGTACTTAGTTTGCTTTTTCATATGATTTTAAACAGAGGCTTTCCTTGGAGCTGCTGGAGAATTGCTTCAATTTAAGCCTTGACTTTCGACACGTGGAGCTCGCCAGCGTTTCGGTGGTAGCGATTCCAACTGAGCCCCTTCGGGTCATAATTCATGCAAAATGGAGTTGGGTTTGAATCCTTTTCCAACGAGAGCTTGAAACTTTGCAACCGAACGAACGGCCACCAACGAGTTGAGGACAAAGTACGCATCCATTTCCATAAATGATGAGACAATTCAACGTCGGATGATGTGTATCCCATGCTTTTCAGTGGATAGTTGGGGGTTCCTGAATGGGAAGAAAAGACGACGTCGAGGAACTTTGCGAGGACGAGGAAATAATTATCTCCTGAAATCGCCCGGCGAACCCGAGCTGATATTACGAAAAACTACGGATAACCGGTTAACCTTAACCCACTGACCGGAATATGTGAAAGTGTGTGTCTGTATGTGCGTTTATGATGCTTGTCCGAAGTTGAC
>KE525275.1:826451-881947 GCA_000441895.2 Anopheles sinensis | reverse complement strand
ATTTCGTTTCCTTTAAGTTCAGAAAACGGTGAACTATCCAGTGCACGGTTTCTACTTTTCGGTTAATGAATCCCATTAAGGGAACCCGGCAAAAATTGTACCACCCACAATTGGCAGCTTCTCGACGAGTGAAAGTAACAAACAGAACAGAAAGCATATTTCCGTGTGTTTGCGGGCAGCGGAAAAATGGAATAAAAATGAAGCGCCACGTTTCGAGTGCAATCTTACATTGACGCTTAATTTATGTGCTTCAACTTTGCTCATAAATATGTAATGGAAGAGATCCACCCGGACCATGCGGTCCGTTATCGGTAACCATACTTTCCGCCATGCTTTTAGGGAGTTTTTTTTCGAAGGCAAAAAAACAAATGGGGAAGGAATGGTTTGGAAACCCGTTCCGTATGCATTGGAAGCCTTCAGAGGTGGACGCGCACGCTTTTATAGGGCATGCTAGAGGAAGCCGGCGAATTCGACGGACAGGAAGCTGGAAAAGTAATAGAGCTTGGTAGCGAGTCGGTATCATTCGTAACGAGCTGGCTACAGATTGCGAAGGTGATGTTTTATAAACCGAACAGTGGGAACACCGTGGAAAGTCGCTGGCTAAATTGACTAATGGATAATTTATAAAGCACATACTTTTTTATAAACGTACATAATTCAACCTTTCTTGTAAAACGGAAGTATATAATTAGTTATTTAGAGTTTAAAACATTTCTAATAATACCACACCTGTCTACCGTTTCCCACTGTCTCAACACGTTGGTACAAGCGTGTGTAAAGGACGTTTTACTTGAGCCGTTCGCAGATTTTCGCTATCTTACCTCATCTCTCCACTTCCATCACGTACCACACCGGACACCTCCCGGCATACCGGAATCAAGTGCACCTGGGTTGACTTTTATATTGAATTTTAAAGAGAGCCTCGGGTAAACCGGCTCCTGCCAGCGGAAAACCGGCAAATTTGCTACACGATTGCAGGCGCTCGTGTGCCAGCCAGCTCGTGTGTTAAGATAGTGTATCAAATAAAAGCAAAAACGAAGAAGCAACCAAGGGCCTAAGCGCAAGTCTTGGCGTGTTTTCTACGCGCTAGCCGTTGGAGGGTATTTTAGTATGAATGAAAAAGGAAAGATACCCACCATCGAATCAAGTAAAGGGAAAATCTGCGCCCGCTGCTACTGCTCGGCTCCTTTCGGAAAGGATTACACTTCGCTGTACATCGGAACGTGAGGCTTCTTGGGCAGGGTGGAGGTTAAGCTTTGGATGGGTTGCATTTTCACTATCATTCTCCATTGCCTTTTCCCCTTTTCCCTTCGTTTCGACCGTCCGACCGTCGAAAGCATTCAATCGTTTCGGTGGCTTTTTGGCGAGTGGTTCTCGTCGAAACCCGGGCAGCTGGCTCGTTTTAAGCTTCTTAGTGGCGTCCAAAGTGTTCCGAAGGTAGTTGGAAAAATCGCCACATTGCGTTTGCGTTTTGCCACTGGTTCGTGTTCGGCGACCGCATTGCTGTAGAAAGCAACACCTACTCACAAGTGCAGCATAAGGTGGCGTCTATGGAATTGTTAAAGGGCGCTTGTTAGCAACACTTCGATGACCTGGCTAATTCCTGGGGCAGGGGATGCGAAGAAGAGGTTGGTTTGAGTGGTTCCGTTTCATGGCAAGTGTAGCACTTTCTAATATGATTTGTTTAAAATCTGTTACAAATGATTTTTCATCAAAATAACCCTATTTAAATTTGATATAAACAATATAAATTCAATTAGTCCAAATTGACGTCTTTAAAATTTTAAGAAAAATTCAAGAGTTGTGGATTAAAGTGGTTCCGTTTCTTGGCAAGTGTAGCACTTTCTAATATGATTTGTTTAAAATATGTTACAAATGAATTTTCATCCAAAGAAACATATTTTTTTGACAAAATAATAAAGCATTATTTGCGAATGTTTCACAAATTCAATTAGTCCAAAGACATCAAATTTAAAGAAAAATTTAAGAGTTCAGTGATGCTAAATTATTTTCTAGTTTACCATCCTCATAACAATTGAGTCAACGTTTCATTTCAAAGTTGCCCATCCCTGGCCATAATCACCTAACTAAACCTTCACTCTATTTGGTGCGTAAGTTCTGACGAGTCATTTATCGAACGTCAAGAGCGCACCCGGCTTGACGTGACCGAAAGACCGCACTCGAGTAGCGCATCCACCTAACGCCAAGCTAATCCATCTTGCACGCCCGGAATGGACTTAGTAACAGTTTATTAATCGACACGAGAATACGATATCCATTTCGCCTAACCCGGCGAAAACGGCAAACACACACGTACTGCTACGACGGCGCTTCGAGTGGGTGGTTGGGTCGGTTGCCGGGTTGCGAAATTTCCGCCGCCCGCCTGATTTTCGCGCGCCGGCCATTAATCTTTTCCCGTTAATTTTCTACCAATATCGGACGTCCGAATGTGATTTCCTGCCGGCTAATAATACTAGCAGCAATCATCGGGCGCTGGCGTGTTCGTGTGTGGTGGTGGGTGGGTCGATGGTGAAACATACCGGGATTTGACCCGGAAGGTGGCCGTGATTAATGTTTGTGAACGAGTTCGGGAGATTGAAAATCATACACAAACGTCCCCCGTGGATGTGACGAGGGAGATTATAAAAACGAAAACAGGAATATTATGAAAGAGTCACTGCTTGGTGAATTCCCTCCGGTGGTGACCAAGTAGTAGGAATGTTGCAATCGTCCCACTTGGCCCTTCTGTGGCTGTAAAGTTCGTCGTCCACTCCACCACCCCCATTGTGTCACCCAACATTATTCCCCGAAACGGTGTCACGCGCGTGATTGCGCAAATAAATATGATAACACGCCGTTCGCTTCCAACGCCCGGATGAGATGGTACGCCGGGAATTACTAATAAGTTTACTCATCGCGGTAGACATGTGCTTCAGGTAGTAAGAGAACTCACCGGTTCGTTGCGAATCGCGCGCTTTTATTTCTTCCCGCGTAGAACGCTTATGCACTTCCGGTCACGTCTGGTGAGCTTATGAGGGCGGCGAAGGCCTTCAGCTGAAGACGCTCGTGCCGTTTGTTGGATAATTCTGGTGCTAATATTGTTGTTCTCTTCCTTTTTCTTTTATCCATTATCCGTTGGCGCATTTCTATTAATAGCATGTTAACACACGTTTAAATATGGCCTAATGTACAACCGATGAGCAAATGTGTTTTAATGCATGATTCAGAAGGTGTTTGTGATTTGAAAGAGAACACCGGTACCTGAAGATCTCTTTTAAAATCTTTGTTCCATCTTTTAAATTCTATAAACATTTTGTTCAATTATTTGCTAGATTTGGCTCGTATTAAATTTAAATTTATTTACTTCGCTCGGTGAAATATAAGAATAACATTTATTTCCCATATGTTTGTCCAGCTTAGCTCGGCAGTACATCATTAAACTGACGCATACGTTTAACGTCCCAGACACGCCGTGTGGGGGTCACATTCCGTCTTGCGACTTGCGGCCCAAAAGGCAAACATGTGCAATCGAGCAGAACACATGGTCGCCGCCCGGTTCCAAAGCCAGCAGAATATTAATTTCGTTTCAGTAATATTTCCTTCACACCAGCACAATAAAACACAGAAAGGCTTGCACGAGAGTTTTGCTGCAGGAAATCGTGTAGATTTTTTAAAATAAAATCATGAAATGGAAGCGAAAGGGAAAAATAAATTCAACATCAAACCATGTCTACTAAAATGTGTCACTCACGAGACCGCGAATGTCGCGTCATCTGTCGGGAGTCCGGCCGGGTGGGGGGAGAGGTTTTGTCGTTTTGTCATCCCTTGTGCGATGACTGGCAACTTTTGAATCGGTGTAGGCGTCCTCAAATGTGACCGTCCCTCCAGTCAGCTGTTGGGAAAACAAAAATCAACATGCTGGAAAATGGGGAAAATCCCTTCTGCTAGGCCCAAAATAAGCGGACCATTTGACGGGGAGCGAAACCAGCGTGAGGGACAATATCTGGTCATAACAATGCACTTCTTTTTTTTAATAAGTTGTGAATAAATTTGTTAATACAATTTACCGCATGGTTTAACGTCGCTCGTTGCAGCCGTCGACGGTTTGGATGGGAGCGCCTCGGAAAAGGAAAACAAAAATCATAAAAAAACACATCATCGTATGAAAAGTCCACCCGGTAGGAAACAATCGTCCATAAGTCAGCATTGCACCTGGCATTGGGTCCCGAACGAATGGCTGCATCATGTCCGTACGTTCGGGCTGGTCGGCTGGGAGGAACCCGCAGGACGAGGGACGGACAAGTAATAAGCGAGCATAAAATATGCATTCATGATTTTTCCCCAACCAACCATGATCACCTTCCATTTGCCAGCGCGATCGTCAGGTACGGAGCCTTTATGAATGATGAAAATTATGAATACACACGAGGGGGAAATTAATTTCCGGCCAGCGGCTTGGCATGGTCAAACAAAACGGTTAACCATTACGGTCGCTGGGTCGTTCAGCGTTTCAGCAGCTCTCGTGTTTTTCCGCGTTTCGTGTATTATTTTTTCTCCCCATCCTGCGCTTTTTCCACGTTTTCGCATCGCCGAATGTTTTGTTTCTCGGTTTCGGCTAGAATCTCCCTCATCCTTACCTAACCGAACACATCCTCCAGGGATGCTGGAGGGCATAGTAGTTAGAGTTCTCCCGCCGAGACTTTGCACTCTTTCCCCGTACGAACGCTGCTGGGATAGTGTTGAATTTTATCCTTCTTTTGAACGTTCGTTTTCCCCTGAAACGTGACTGCTTTGCGTAAACTCTCGCTGGGCGCAATGGATTCTGGGGTTATTTTTTCCCGTAACCCTCCGCCAGGGAGAAGTTTCACAGTGTTTACCCTTTTCTGGATGCTTCATTAGCTAGGTGTGAACCCTGCTCTTTGGCATTCAAATGAGAGTGTAATGGTTGAGCGAAGCATAAAAAAAGGCTAGCAATTGTTTACAAATTGCGACAAGAAACTACCAACGGTGGGATTAATATTCTACAAATAATCTCAACCATAACACCAGGGATAGGATGCCGTTATTGATTAATAAACGAATGTATGAGGCATTAATATTTTATGTTCAACTGATAATTTTACGAGCGCATTCATTCGGTAAGTCATAGGAGATTTCATAAGAAGTGTTGCTAACAACAGGGTTAATTTTAACGAGGTTTTAATCACTCATATCGCAGATATAACACAAAGCAATATGGCAGCTGAATCAGCAATGAGTAATTCCATGAATACGAAAAGACCCCAGAAGACTCCGATTAAGACAAACAGAAAAATTCTTATTACCCAAACAGGTGCGCTCGTAAAAAACCCTGCGCACTGAGTCAATTATTGGAGGATCGTAAAAGTACTCCTCGGTACCTAAGTAGGCCCTTCATTTGCGTAAGGTACGAGACGGAATTCGGTCGGACCGTCTGCAAACTGTCCAGTCCGGACGAAGAATTTCAAATGCCGTTTTACGCCACCAACAAGCACTCACATTTTGAAGGAGCACGCGCGCCCGCGCATGGCCATCGCCGGCGAAACCTCTCTGGCGCCTTCAGCTCCTGGGGCGGGCGGGTGTTCGATGCGCGGAGTGACGATGGGTTTGCATTTTTAATTTCAAAATCTAATCAAATGGCAATTAAATTAGCCACCGGCAAAGGGGGCACCAAACTTGAGCTTTTTGAAGTCGTCGTCGTCGTCGTCGTCGTCGAGGAACGTGCCGACATTTTTATACCGAGAGAAATACCATCTTGATCTATGGGAGTTGGAGGCCTTTTACGTACCTGGTGTGTTTGCGTTCTTGAGGTGGTTATTTATACTTTTTTTTTGCACAGATTGCTATAATACTGGTTTCTTCGTTGTTTTGCGTATTCTTCACTTGGATGGACTAGTCCGCATAAATGGACCCGCGAACCACGTCCCGGTAAGGCGGCCGCCTGGCGCTGGCTAGGCAAGTTGTCCGAGTCCGAGGCGCTCTGAAACGAGGAGATAAGGCAAAGTGCAGAAGTTTTGTGAGTGAAGAATTAATTGATTCCGATGAATGTTTAAAACTCTCCGAGCGTCGAGATTGAAGCGAAGTACCGGTCGGATTAATGGAACCCGTCGGTAGATGGAGATTGATTGAGTTTGATTACTGGAGAGATTATGGGAATACTTTTCGGAATGGCCTTAGTAGATTTTATTCATGTCGTGAGATGCCCAAATCTTTATCCCCTGAAATCTAATAATGTCCAACTTTGCATTCCGTTCTTAGAATGGAATAATTTCAAACGGTCCTTCGATGTTTGAGGACTTTCTCGTGATACTTTTCAAACGATAGCTCATGTTAATCGCACCGAACATGTTCACACTTCGGCTCAAGTGCCTTCCGATTACAAAAGAGGGTTTTGCAGCTTAAAGGTAGCCTAACTCCTGCTTTCAATTCCTTTTGCTTCAACAACACCTGATCCCCGGACCGGTAAGGATTATCCGTTTCCGTGAGGCACCATTGGGTCGGTTGAGGCTAAAAAGAATGGGCTGGTGAAAATCTCCCGGATTATCCATGCTTTGGTCAAACTGCGCTCGGTGCTGGTAGCATACGTTAGTGTTTTATCCTTGCTCGAGGAACCTAAAGGTAGAGAAAGAATTATGTGCATCGCAAGCCCTTTCAGTTACAGCACGGATCAAACGTACCTCAAACCTTAATTGATTTGTTTCTTTGCAAATTGTCTGCGCATACCGAACAGCATATTTATCATCCTTCGCGCCAACCATAACCGGTGCTGGCCGTGGCGTGTAGGTATGCTGCTGAAACATCGGTAGCCGGTTTTTCTACTCCTTCCTTTTTTTTATTTGTGCCACGTATGCTACTGACAGGGTTCTGGATAATTGATTATGCGTTCGTTGAGTTTCTCTGTTTTCGGTTGCGGCAAAGTACAAAAGCAAACCAGTACCAGGAGCGGGTTCGTGGGGTTGCTTTTTTCCCTTTTTTTCTCATATTCATTATCACCAAAGGGTCAAAGCGATCCACAGGCAATTGAAGCTGGCGGTTGGCTGGCATCCATCTTGGCGCGAGATCAACAACCGGATGACCCACTAGTCGCCAGTTGTTGATCGGTCGCCCTTCCCCACGGTTAATTGTTTGATTCGAATTTTATTGGCCAGCTCGAAGGCATTCCGGGTCGCGATAGCCGAGCGGAACGTGTTTCGAAAGCGCTGGAACTTGCGCCAGCTGGAGTCGTGCCGGTTCGGGTGTGAGATTGTGAGGTTAAAGGTTCTCATATCCCGAGGAAGCTCCGCTCGAGAGTCGGGAATTGAGGCGTTGACTCATTTAGAGAAGCGAATGATTCATCGAGCAATTTTATCGCTGGTAGCTCCAACACATTTCTGGCACAAGTTTCTCAGGGTTCTTACGAGGGGAGTTTGTTATTGATCAACTGCTACATGTTGGCCAAAATACATGATTTTAACTGTCGATGATGCAACGCCGCAGCCCAACTGCACCATCGCCGTTGGCGTGAAAGTCCCAAGACGCCCGGACTGTTGACTGGCATAAACATGCCCGGTCACATTAATGTGCGTCGTCCGAAAAACTTGTCCACCCCGTGTCACCATCACCGTCGGGCGACAGTTTAGTGGTTGTACGCTTTGAAAACTGCCGACTGCCACTGCAGAACTGAGCGGCACTGCGCTACCAGGGAACATGTAAACATTCCCAACCGAGGGAACGATATTTTTAGCCCATGAGCATAACTAATATGAAACTATTCTTTCTCTTCGACCGTTGGCCAAATGGGTGAGATTTTTCCGGCCCGACAGTTGGCGACAGTATTCTTCCCCGTTTCGGATAGACATTCGGATGGTCTGCCTCGGAGTGACTCATCGCTGGAGGTTGGAGAAACCCGTGCGTGTCCCACCATCGGAACTTTTCTACGAACGTAATTTTCAGAGACTTTTCTAACTGCCTCATTGAACGTGACACGATTTCGCAACGGGGATTTAAAGCCAAACACAATTCGTCATAAGAGAATCGAGTCCTTTGAGACCTTCTTTCGGGCCAAAATGTTTGGGGAACACCGGCGAGCGAGTGGCACGAAAAGGGTTGACATGTCCGACAGATTGATCGAGGACCTTCAATACTTGTTCTGTAGTTTGCTCCCACTTCGGCCAGGTGTTTGCGACATTCTTGAATGGCATCCAATAGGGACGCTGCCGTTGATCGGTAAGATCTGGCCTATTTCTCTGAGAGCTCTGTGAAGATTAATCCTCCGTGCAGTTGTCAGCGGGAGTGATTGGTTCCACACGTCTGTCTTACACAGCCGGTTAGAGGAATGACGTTCGGATGCACTAACGATCGTAGGTGGGTTGCTTTGCATCTGCAACAAATCGTCGGCGTAAACCTTGACTCTTGAGGGGATTGAATTGTGCAACCATGAACCACCAGGCGCAACGACCTTTCCAACTTCAAACTGAGTCCAAATTTGCCTCCCGTAAGTGGTGTTAGTTGGAAGCGATCTTCCCGGTTGATATGGGCCTCATCATCCAGGTCTGAAATCATCGACTGACGCTGGTGTGTCTGGCGAGTGGGACGTGGCCGTGGACGATGATCCGCCCGATGATCGTAATCTGCCGTCCGGAAGTTCGGTTCGCTGCTGCAGCATCAGCCTTCATCAAACATCAGACTCAGCTCGCGTCCAACAAACAAGGGCCACTGTTTGGGTTTTCGGGGTGAGCCGCTTTGGGCTCGTTCTCTAATTTAAATATGTACTTGTGCCCTTCACTGCTCCCGCTCTTCACCGGGGAAACCTCCCGCGCTTAAGAAAATGAACACTTTGTATCTGTCGCTGAGCCGAACCAACAATTCGACCGTTTGTTTGCTTCCATCGTGCGCCGAGCCGGACGAAAAGGCAGATAGAAAGCAACGTGCGCGTCCTCAGCAAATGCTATTGACCTGCATTTTCCTATGATATGACGGTAGCTTGTATAGTTCGTGCCACATGTGACATGTGTGTGTGTGTGTGTGGGTGCTTTAACTGCGAGCCGTTTGTCGGATATCCCTTACTTTTTCCTCCATCGTTGCGAAAAAAGCCATCGCGATCGTTATCCCTAAATTGCGTCCGCACGCATTATAAGCGGGATGAGAAATTACGGGCCTGAATGGGACTTTTCTCGCCCGGAATAGCTTCATTTGCACTTAATTAAACGTCCGCAAATGATTTTATGATTCCACCGGCAAATGGGTGTACCACGGACGGTTTTTGGTTCGGAAGGGTTCGGAAAAATACAAATATGTGTGCCAAAATTGGTGCGGTATAGTTTTTGGGAGTTGGTAATGCCACGATGGGTCGGTAATGTACTTATTAATGGTTGAATCGGACGAACGGACTGTCGGGCGGAGGGTGGCAGGTGGGAGGAAAATGGAAAACCGTTTGCGAGTGAAAACAGCGGTTATACGCTTCGTCAAGTAATTTCAGAGGCGTGATTGCTAGAGTGCACAAATAATTTGCCCATGTACCGTTTTATAATTTGTAAAATTGAATGAATTAACGCTAACTGATAGTCTCGGAGTTGGCACTATAAGAGTCATTTTCAACATGACAGGATTTTTGTTATGACTTTATTTTGAATTATAACAACTGCATCCCTTATGAATTATATTTTCGTTCCCTTGAAAGTAAAAACCAAATATTGTAAATTGTTGATAGAATACTTTAAAATTAAATTTTCCGAATTTGGACGATGGATGGTTGTGCGCATTTTCGGTGGTGAAAACCCTATATTGCATCACCACGTCATGGATTTTCCCCGGTTGATGAACCGTAAAATTAATGACCCCAATTCAGTGCGTGAATCGGATGGTGTGTTCGCTTGGCAATGCCATGCTGTTTAACATTTCATCGACGCATGTTGACATAACTGTTAATTCCATGAACAACATCCAGTCACAAGTTTTATTGCAGAAATTTTCCCCACTGTGTCCTGTTAAAGTCCATCGAGCGTCTTTGCAAATTCCTACTATTATGAAATGCATAATGAACGTATCATGCTGCCGAGATAAGCTGGGGAGTCCCTGAAAAGCATAACACGCTCTGAGTATTTCCCATTAACAGAATGTGTGAAGTTAAATCCTGCTTGTTTTACAATAGTCATTCCAATAATAGTTATTCCTAGAACAACTTGAGATAGTCCGCTGGGTGACAAAACTTTAGTCATTGCTGTGAACGACAGTGGTAGAAGTTTTTGTCGAGTGCAACCCTTTTCTGTAGGAAAGTGCCACAAGTGCCATGGCTGAAGAAGCCCAACTTTGATGCTTACCAATGTCTATCAACAGAGGTTTCATTGTTTTTCGTCATCTCAATGCCCACCCCCTAAGATTCCCAATCGCGGTTCGAATATTAACAACAATGCACCATTTTCTAAAGTGTTCGAAGCAGCAGGAAATAAAAACTCGACTCCTAGAAACGCGAGCCCTTGACGATACTTGACGCCGGCTCAAGAAAAGCCAATGGACGGCATACACACACACACTTTCTCTCTCTTACGACGGACCGCGCGTTCTTCGTAACCATATTTTAGTCATCAGAACTGGGCTGATGGTGCGAGCGATAATGAAAAGTGCAGTCGAACCAGGAAATCGTTACTAATAATAAATCATACAGTGACAGCAAGGGTAAGTAAATAAACAGCATCAGCCGGAGAGGGCCGCACCGATCGCGCCGTGATGATAGATGCGCCGAGTGCCGTACGCCGGTTTTTCTTTATGCGCGTGGAAAGTGAACTCACCAGCGACACCGCGAGACAGTCTAATTAATGGTGACATTGGAGGAAAATAATCCAAACATGTTCCAACTCGAAACAAGACAAACAGCATTGTTTATCATGAGTAAAAATTGACAATATCAATCTTTTGCTACGAATGAGAGTGGAATATAATTCTACGAGAAACCATAAGAATTAATGAAATTCAAAATACAACTGTAGAATAAGCTTCAAATAATTTCAAACATCAACGAATGATTAATGCATGTCATCATGTAACGAGTAAATTGGAATATTTGACAATCCAATATTGGCAACACAACTTAAATCACGAAGCAATTGAGCTGCTCAACAACGCTTTGACAAACCCAATGTTCCACAGGGTTCCCCATCAATCAACAAGCCCAGCAGTTGCGGACAGTGGATCTTTTGATGGATGAGTTGACGAGCACATCGGCCTCATGTATGGCCAATTATCCTGACGTTGTTCATTTTCCGACAGTTTGTGGAGTTGTGATTTTCCCGAGCCTTTTAATTACCTCGGTAGGCAAACGTTTTTCCCGATTGAAATTTGGAGAGCAGTGATTAGGAAAACCTCTCCATTCACGAGCTGGAAAATTCCGAAACCTCCTAGCAACAAGTCCATGACAAATTGCACTCCTCGGTCGCCGGGTTCCTGGCAGCGAGAAACACGTTTGAAGTCGTAAAACCGAGAATAAGACCACACGGCAGCCCGATTTCGGCTGATGCGGCTTTTCGGTGATTGAAAAAACATCGTAAATCTTCCTGCATTCGTCGTCCGGTTTTTCGGGCAGCAGCAAATGCAACCGGCGAATGCAATTGAGCGGGTCGAGTGAGTGTGCGAGCGGCTTGCACTACCAATGCAGGGGCATTGTTTTTGGTTCCCGAAGGAAAATCTTCACCCAAACGAAGTGCACCCGCTTGGAGTGGAAGAGCGTGACACGAACAAAAAACACAAACCCACACACACACACACGTGCGCTCTGAAAGTTGAGAAAGTGAAAATTTTATAGCTTCGCTTTTCCGGTGTTGTGCGCACTGCAAGTCGCGGTGGTCTTCCGTCGGTTCGAGGGAAGAAAAAGGTTCAGGGTCGGGTTTTATGCAACCACCGTATGCCTGAGCACCTATAAAACGAACATTAATGGCAACTGGTGTGCTTGTTGTGCATTGTGGGTTATCAATGTTCTTAGCGACGCCAAGCATTACGCTGGTGGGAAACGCCGTTAAACAACTCGTAATGCACATGACATAGTAGAAGTGAATGAAGGAGATTGTTTTCCGTTTTACAGCAGCACGATTATGGCGTCGACAATTTTATGTAATGTTCGATTAGAGTGAATCAAACCGGTGAGGATAAAGTGAAAAACTTGTGAAATAGGAACTGAAAGAAGTTTGAAATAAAAGTTTTCCACGAAGGCAAAACCATAAATAAATCATAAAAATGCTGTTAACAAAATAATAAAACAGGAAATAAAATGTATTTAAAATAAAAAGCAAACGCGACTCTTTGCGCATGGTTTCTAAATCGTTTTCCATCAGTTTATTAAATGCGGTCAACACATGGGACTGTTGCAAGGAAAACACACATTCATAGCAGAAGGTGCATCCATTAACGAGTACGTACGTGTATGGTGCCTTATGGCAAAATAGTTGCGCCACCAACGGAACTGCACACACGGACACGGAAGGTGTCTTCGGTAACCGCATACAGTTTCTGGCGTTCGTTTCATGTTTTCTACTATATAATTTCCACTCTATTTCGCCGGGCAAACTGGTGCTGGCCCGTGCTTATAAATATAGCACCGATCCGGCACGTTAGGGCTTTCCCGTTGGTGGCACACCGGTGGGAAAAGCCATTGTGAAGTCACACAGCAAAGAAGTACACCAGGCAGAGCCAGGGTTCCTAAACGACGACTCCATTACTGTAATGGCTTAATAACTGTTTCTACTCAAATAAATTCCTACACCGAGGCGGACAACCATCGGGTCCTACCCGTAAGTATCGGAATGTCTTATGAGCCTGAATTGTAACGACGCTCCCGGATACCGCGCGGGTTGTTTTTCGCTCGCGTACGGCCAACTTCACCTACGGGTGGTTGTTTTTCTATGTGATTTTTCACATTTTCACATAAACTTCAAAGGCACACCACGGGCCGGAACGCCGTGTACTGGCCACGGAAGCCCTCGTCGAGTATGTATGTACGTAATAAATCCCGTCTTCTGTCATGTTGAATTGCTGGCCGAGATTTATGGCCGCCAACCGAGGCCGAGCGCAAGGATCGTTTCGGGGTTTTTCCTTTATGGGTAAAGTTAGAATGGAAGAATGGAATCAATCAGCACGATAGTGCACGAAGTTTGGTGGGTTTCATTTAAAGACAGCCACTAAACCACTTGTGAATTGGACGTAATAGATTTTCCACCGCCGGTAACGGATCTGTTTAGTCGATAAACCGTCTGGCCGCGGGGTTGGAAGCAAACAGGACAAACTATCCAGACTTTTTATGCTTCATTAAGCGGAGGGAAGGCAACTTGTTGAATCTTTAAAGAAAAACTTACAAAATAGTTACAAGGGAAATTTTTTCCAACAATTTCCTCTGGACAGGATGTACCCTTGTACAACTCGGGACGTAAAGAAACATCTAAACTTTTCCCATAAGCACATCGCGCCGTATGTGCCTCCGAGAAGTCACCGAAGAAAACAAACCCCTCTATGGCCATTCAACCCTAATCCATAAAATCAATGTCCTGCGTGCGGGACGAAAACGGCTCAACGGAGGCTCAGCAAACTTTCGATATTAACGGCGCCCTCTAATCCGCCTCAACCGGGGGTCGGAAACTTTTACGGATCGAGCGCCGGCGTAAACGGGAAGGTAAGACAGGCTCACCAACTTGACTTGGTCCTCCCAAGCGGGTCTCGGGAGAGTCCTGAACCAACCTATCGCAACTGATGGTTAAAAGATTTATTTCTTTCCCTTTCCGATAAGCCAACCCTCTACATGCCGTGAGAGTTGCTTCGGGTGAGGGCGAAGAAAAATTCCGAACAGCTTTGAGGAAAAGTTAGCCTCCGATTCGTTGTCGGTGGTCGAATTTGGTATGCATATGTGTGTGTTTGTGTGCTTGTGTGTGGGTGATAAGAAGCAGCAGTGTGTGAAGAAAACTTATTATCCCCGGCGCACCACGGATATGGTTCAACACTAATCGGACACCGAGGTTTTCGGTTGACCAGGTTGGGATGGAAGCCAATCTGCCTCGGGGCTCTCGGCGTCAACGAGCTCGAAGGCTTGACTTTGATGTCGAGGGAAAACGAGTAAACTATGTGAAAAGATCACAAGCTTAACTTGCAATTTCTCTGTCGGGAAATTCACGGTGCGGGTAAAAGAGTGAGGATGTGTCAGGTTTTAACACGAATGCAAGGGGAATGCAATGAGTTAAAAGTATTTGATGCAATATTTAAAAAGCAGTCCATCAACATTTTGTTAAGTTTGAAAAACTCAGGAAAGAAAATATTGTGTGGAAATATTTTAGCAGAGAAATATACTGGTGCAGAAAATTTAAATACGCATTTGCACAAATGCAAGAAGAGACGACCACTGACCAATCGACGATAGAGACCTTAATAGGGCGTGTAAATGTTGTTAGACGGCTAAGCATCGCTAAGGAAGGGACCGAGTGTACATTTTGGCTGAATGTCCGTGTAATTATCACCCCGTGGAATGTGACCATCGGAAAAGAACGAACAGAAGTGAGAACTTCGAAAAACGCGAAACACGCTATTTAAGGGAGAAGTTTGCCTCGTGGTCTTACCGCTGTTGTAATTACCAAACTGGCCGCAGAGAATTTGCTGACCAGGTGCGCAAGCATGTCTATCCTCTTTTCCCCGAATGAAACGCACGACCGTCCGGGGAACAATACCTTCGGCAGGGATGAATGCGTAGGACGACAGATGGCTCGAGGCCTTCGGTACAGCGCATTCCTCGTACGCTGAACCCACAGGATATGCATTCGAGCCCGGAAAATGACCCTGGATGCAACAGCTGATGCTCCGTCCGAGCATTCTTCACGGTTGTTTGGTGGCTTAGCGTTGGCCAAACAAAACCGGCACGGGGCCAGCACGGGGAAAAGCGTGTCTGAGGGGTGGAAAAGCGTCCGAAAATCCCAACGCTACGAAACACGAGAATGGATTGTGGCTGGAATGCGCTGCACCTGGGCCGAAAGGTGTAATAGTTTTGCAACATGAGACACGTGAATGATAAGTTGGTGAATTGTTGAAGCATACCTTGTGCATGTTGTCGAGGGTAAGGCTTTTGTGTTGACAGCTAGAGGAAATTTGGCACGAAAGGTTAGCAGCACTTCAACAGCACTCCAAAGAAGGTATAATATGCAACACCGTATAACGGAGAAACGATTCTCGTAAGGAGATTTGTAATTTGAGAAATTTTAGTTGTTTCTTCACAGATTCTTGATCTGTGAGTTATCATTTGTAGAAATCAGTTTCATCGACATCTGTTTTGCATGGATCAAATCACCGTGAGTATACACTGCGTACCAAAATGATAGCCTCACCTAGTTTTTCCAGTCCAAGGCTTATATGGACAATTTGATTTTTAAAAACAAATTCATAGTTATGTGTGGCTATTTAATGAATAGTTTTTAAAGGTGTTTTTTGAGGAAAACGAAAAAATTATCCCTTTGGCACCAAAAAACTGAAAACAGTGGTGTCCCAAAAAGATAGCCTCACTTAAAGTTTTCATCAAATAACAAATAAAAATAGTAAATAATTGGCGAAAATGTGATAAATTAGTAATAAGATAGTTCTCTATTAGGATTTATATTTTTTAAATTTCTAAAAACATACTGTCGGTTACTTTTTCCAACGTATTTACTGATAAGGAACGTCAAGCATTTCGAATCACAACTTGAGGCTCCTGTATGATCTCATACTGTCTGCAATCTTGATAAATCTCTCAAATTTGCACTTTTGCTGACAAATGAGCTGTTGATTGTTTTTTATGAACCAGGTAAAGCTTCAAACGGTTGTCCAGGATGCAGATGAACATGTCACGGTTCATGCGTGTTGATACAATCACCAAAACACTTTTATCATGGCGGCTGAACGTTCCCTAAATCATTATAGAACTACCTCCGAAATTGCGTTGGGAGAAAAATCTTGTCTCAAGTTTCAAATCGCGCCAGAAATGAATTTTACTATCCGGCCCATCAAGATTGCCCTTTATTCTATCGCTATATTTTAATGATGATCGGAAGACTTCTGAAGCCCATATGAACAGGAATCTTACACATGATTCACAATGGCCTACGCGGATCTTTTGATAAGCACTCTAATCTCACAATCCGACTTACAATTATACCGACATGCATCAATTTGACCTTTTTCTTCGGTTTCTTCGATCCGCTAGTTGTTTTCCAAAACCCACTATAAATTGCTATTGCACACTGATAACGTATCTTAAATCTTGTAAGTTTGTTTTAATTGGAAAAATTTTTGAAGTAAACCTAACATTACGGGACACTAAAGTTTTTAATTTTTTTTGCCTTAAGGATATTATAAATTACTTTTCGGAAGAAACAAAATTGAAATACATTTCCTTTATATAAAGAAACTTGATCCTGTTTTTTATTTTTCCTTGCGGTCATTTAAATACGCATATGCTTGAAAGAACTTGGTGAGACTATCATTTTAGTATGCAGTGTATTATACTCGTACTTCATCGAACATTATAAAGTATCATTTGAATGTTTGATGTCTAAGAGTTCAAGAAATTTTCATGCATAAATGAAAATGCAAACATAACCCCTGTATAAATTAGAATTTAAAATTTCCTCTCCCTCCAAAGAGTGTACAGCGAACAATTATTATTCCAGCGAAAAGCGATTCAGTGTCTACCAAGCAGCCTCGAAGCGTAGTTTTTCGCACTCCAAATTTGCAGACTCGCAGCTTCATCCCGTGCGTCGTTCGAGGTGATTGCTACAGAAACTCATTCGTTTGTCTAGAACCAACATAAACGGCACCCTTTTTATGGCAAAGGGCGCTACACAAACACACACACACGTAGACAGCATCAAAAACCGCATCTCCTGTCTATGGAGTCCGTAGATTGGAGTCCGAATGTGTTTGCGCGACTGTCACTGTTTGCCTTTCGTCGTCGGAGCGAAGCGGCCACGTCAGACACCGGCTGCACCGTAGCGAACGTTTCCATGGCAACCGACAACCTGGCGTGGATTTCCCGGCCACGTGGGTGGAGTGGAGTGGAGTGAACCGTTTCCATGCAGGACGAGCTGCAGACAGTTTGAAAAACACATACACACAAAATCACTCCGACCGGCTCAGCCCGCCTGCAATCATGCCGTGTTTCAGCATAATGGACAGAAATATCGATTTTCCACCCCAATCTTTCGAAGCGACGCATTCTGCATCGAAACACGAATGTGTTCCCGCGAGGGAAAGGGGACAGTAAAAATCCCATTTCAAGGTCGGTCCAAATTGCGCCCTTTTTAGGGTGGAAAGTCGATGAAAATTGTATCCTGCTCCTTCTCCCAACCGGTGCCATCTGCAGATGCCCTCGGATGTTGGCGTATGAATTAATGTATGCAGGGTCCAACTTCCGGACGGAGTACTTCCGGAGTTCAAAACTTAACTCAATCGGTGCTAATGAACGGCTCGGACGTACACATGATGGTACACGCCGGTGGAACCAAACAACGTACGTGGTGCGTCCGAATTCGATGGTTGTTTTTTATTTTCTTTCGATGTTGGACTGGCCTTATCGACCGGTGCATTATCAGAGCGAACGGCGTGCGCCATCGACGAACCTTATCGTGGCAAAGTAGACTACGCCAGCCAGTACGGCTAAGTGGTTTGGCAGACGACGAAGTTCGATTATTCGGAGCAGCCCAGAGTACCTCGTGAGTAATTCTCGTGCGCCGGTCTCTTCAGAGATAGACAGCTATGGTCTATAAGTCCGTCGAAGGCTACATAGTGCTGGTGGCTCTCGTGCTCGCTGGTAGTTTAAGTTCGTCCAGTGGTGCAAAGATTTTGGCCGTATTTCCTAGTATAAGCAAGGCGAACTACATCTTCGGGCAGGTACTGTTCGAAGCACTTGCCGCCCGTGGACACAATGTAAGTGAGGGCTAGAAACTTGCTTGCTGTGTTCTCTACAAGCTTTTGTTATTTCTATTTCTCAAGGTAACTATCGTGAGCCCGTTCGAGGTGCAGTACACGCACGAAAACATCCGTCAGGTGAGGATAACGGGACTGTACAGCCACGTCGAAGGTAAGCTCCCGGTGCCGGTGTTTGTCCAGCGCTTATCGATTGCTGCGAAACCCTATTTTGACATTTGTATCCCGCGTAGATTATGGACTCACGGCGAACGTGTTCACCAAGCGGGACAAATCGAGCTTCTACGGTAACACCAACCTGATCTACGGTACGGCGGCGATGGCAGACTATACGCTGGGTCATGCGAAGGTTCAGGAGCTGTTGAAGAACCCAACCGAAACCTTCGACCTGCTCCTGCTGGATCAGGTGCTGTGTGAAAGTTTACTCGGGTAAGCGAACGAACCCGTTGCCGACGTCACGTCCATGTGCGTCAAAATCTTATCGCAAGTCTCCACTTATGCTTCCACGTTCGTTCGTTCGTTCATTTGTTGTGTAGGCTGGCTTATCATTACGGTGTGCCGGCGATTGTGTACAGTGCGGAGGCCCCGAACAAGTACACCAACGAGATGGTGGCGAACCCGCACAACCCGGCCTACAATCCGATCCCATCGCTCGGTTACTCCGACCGGATGACGCTGGTGCAGCGCGTTTGGAACACGTTTGTGTCGGTGTGCGAGCAGTTTAACTACAAGTACCTGTACCTACCGTCACAGGAAGCCGTCTACCAGAGGCACTTCCAGCGGAAGGGAACTCTTCCACCACTACTGGATTTGATCCACAACGTAAGCCTGGTGCTGGTCAATAGCCATCCGGTGATCAACTTTGCGCGCCCTTTCGTACCAAACATGATCGAGATCGGTGGAGTACACATTCGGGAGTTCGAGGATACTGGGTTCTCGCAGGACGTCATCAATTGGGTTGAGAAGGCACGGAATGGCGTCATCTACTTCAGTATGGGCACGAACATTCGGTCGGCGGACTTCCCCGACTATCTGCGGGATGCGTTCACCGGTGCGTTCAGTCGGCTGAGTCAGGTGCTGGTCATCTGGAAGTGGGAGAACGCGACGTTGACGAACCAATCGGGGAATGTCATCGTTGGCCCGTGGATGCCGCAGCAGCAACTTCTGGCGCATCCAAACGTGAGGCTCCACATCACGCACGGTGGGTTGCTGAGTATGATGGAGACGGTGTACTACGGTAAACCGATCCTCGGACTTCCGCTTGCCGGCGATCAGGAGATCCTGGTGAACCGCGCTGTTGAGGCTGGTTACGGCTTAAAACTAGACTATCAAAATGTCACCGAGGAACTAGTATTGGAGTTGATTAATCAGATGCTCAACGAGCAAAGGTAAGTCCTCTTCCAACCGGCAATAGCGATCATGTGATTCAGTCATTTCAAACTCTCCTTTCTCGTAGCTACCGCTATGCCGCACTCAAAGCATCACGGCAGTTCCGCGAACAGCCGCAAAAGCCGATGGAGAAGGCCCTCTACTACATCGACTATGTCCTCAAGAACGACGGTGGCGTCAACTATCTGCGCAGTGGAGCACTCTATCTATCGTTCTGGTCGCGCCATGTCGTCGACGTGGCGATCATGGTGCTGGTGATCGTGATGCTACCGGTCGGGTTGTTTGCGACGCTCATTCAAATCATTCTGCGCAAAACACACCAGCGAAAGTTGAAGAACGTGTCTGCAGCCGATAAGCCGAGCAGTGCCGGAAAGGTGACAGACTCGAAAGAAGCGAAAAAGAAACAGAACTGATGGGAAGGACTGCAATGGGTGTGGGGACTAAACGAGGGATCTTTTTTAGACATCTTCCAAAGAAGAAGTACTGCTTCTATTTTGTATATGGCGTTTTTAATTATGTACAAATATAGTTGACTATATTTTTAATGAAAACAAATGGAGTAGTATGTTTCACAACAAATTTTCAATGACATCGTCATACAGTTTTCAATAAAAAGGATGGAAATTCACAAGCTATTGGAATCGAAAATGTTGACTCCGAACAAGCTTCCCACTAATTGATGAAATTGGAATATTTCTCATTTCTCATATTTCCGACAGATCGATTCGATAAAGCAATGTTTTATTTTTTACATTACCTTTTCCAATTTCAGCGGGAGAAAAAAGCTACCGGTTGTTAATTTCGTATCACTCCTTCCCGAAGGCAGACAACAAAGGAAAACATCGTTCGTATGGGGAAAATCCAGCCGGAAAAACTGCTGGAACGATCCGATACCACATTCACCGATGCGAGCATTTAATAGCACTCCGCACACTCTCTCCGACTAATGATGCCATCTTGTCGTTACGGAACGAAAAACGGTCTCGTTTTTCCCCCGCTCGAGCTCATGATGTGTGTCCCGCCACATGAAGAAGAAACAAGAGGTGTGCAGGAAAATTCGGCACACATCAACGCACCAAAAAAACCGTATCACAACCGGAAGGGCTTTATGAAGCGGTCTGTTCCTGTTGGAGCACTTCCGTCGTCGAAATTGTGTTGACGTGACGTTGTCTACTGTTTCTAAATGATTTTTGTGTTTGGGATTTTTTTCCCGGCTAGCGGCCACATGGCGAAACACATCCGTGTGTGAGTGACGAAGGGGCCTGGGGTAGGAAGTTGGCTCGCGTGAACGCGTAATGGGGCAAACCGGAACGACCGACCAACCGTCCCCCGTTCATCGTTTGGTCTAAGGAGATCAGGTCTCTAAGCAGCTTAGAGTCAAAATGTAGCCAATTTTTCGTCATCATCAACTCTTCCCCAAGGCTAGGGTACATGGGGGGAGGACATTTTTGTCTCTGACGAAACTCGTGTGTGTGTGTGCATTTGGTTCCTGGCAAAGACTCCTCCATGGCTCAACGCTATTTCTGTTGTTTTGGCATTGGTTCGCAACTCCTACTCCTTCTGTAAAAACACGCCGTGCGACGGAATTGCGTTAGGGGATTTTCTAGGAACGTTCACTATTTTTCCTTTTGCCTTGTTTTCCCACACAGCAGTGGCAGTGGAAAAGAATGGGTTTTGATGAGCCGTGCGCTCCTGGAAGCGATCTCTTTGACATCCCAACGTCAACAACAGCCATCGACGGGTGGAGGGAAAATTATAAAATTCAAATCAATCTCCAGCAGCACACCCCCCTCGGCTCCACGTGTGTTTGTGTGTGTGTGTGTGAGTTGACGTTGTATCGCTCATCATCGACTGAAGGTCCCCGGGAGTAAATGTACACGATCGGCGTGGGGTCAGTTTACGGAGACCAATGGAGTGCGTCGAGTGGGTTTTTGCTGTTGTTTCGATGAACTAGACCAGAGTCTGATCGGGCCTCGGGTCTGGTTGATGAGTTCGTCCGCAAACGAAAAGTCACACCGCATGCAGCGCCGCTTGATTGTAGGAGTTCCAGAAGCGAACGTAAATATTTAGACTTCTCCTGCCAGCTTGAAGCTTCCCGTTTGCATTGTGCGTGCAATCTTCCGAGTGCATCACACGGATTGGCAGGCAGCTAGAGTCAAGGCTCCCCAACCGAGCATACCGAGGTGCAATCAATGCAATCCGGAATACACCAGTGAAGCTTGGAAAAGAATAGAAAGATACTAGACGGTTGCCATTTCCATCGGATCGAGTCTGGGGATTGGTAGGCGACAGGGCGTATCTGATGTGCTTCCGAATCCACATCCTTTGTTGATTACGTCGGCTTCCTGAGGCTTCGTTGGGAAAGTGTTTCCATAGACTTCCGGGTTTTACGAACTTCCCGGAGTGATTTCCGGGAGGAGTTGGTACGCTTGAATCCAACTTGGACCCAAAGGCAATCTTCTTTAGTTTGGTTGGTCAACACGAAGATCAAAGTAATTGGGTTTATTTCAATCGGTATTCAACAAACATCCTGATTTTATTCAATGTTCCAAATGCGTTAACACACAGCAACTTGAGCTTACTTTCATGTATTATGAATCTTTCCAATGAAAGACAACTGGAAATCTACAGAATATTGATGCATTTTTAAATTTCATACTAATTTGAACCAAACTGGAGACTTTGAATTGGTTCGAATATTGGTGGCATTGAATGTAATCTAGGTGCATCCTATCGGATTGAAAAGTTGTGATTTTCTTTAGAAATTGTGTCTTTCTAGACCGTATTTTTAATTTGGTGTATAGAACAATCCTGAGAAAAGGTATAACCGACAACAGCATCCAGATATTTAAACTGTTAATATGTTGTTGACTATGTTGAGCATAAGTATATTTTGGGAGGGTTTAAATATAGATTTTCCGCTTCACTCTGACAGTTTGCCTTCAATTTTATGTTTATCTTTCCCATTTCACCCTTAGGAATCTTGTTTTTTAATATTTTTCATGTTTTGTTGCATTTGTAAACATGAAATGCATAATATTGCCTAATTACATGTAATAAATTAAGGAATTCACCCTTCCGTTTAGATTTTCGTGCATCATTCATCTTCATGCTTGTTGCAACGCATGTGACCTTCAAATCACATAATTAATGACAGCAAAAACGAGCCTTTTAACGCGTCGTTAGCATAACCAGAACCCCTTGCAGCATAAACGGGCGACGTTTTCAAGGCCACACCGGAACCAGAAAAATGCTCAACCACACAAGACGGTTGTTCTCACAATCGTACCCCAAATGCGAGGTGAATATGAACCCTGCGGGGAAAACAAACCCTTCCGACCCTAGCAAATGAGCCATTTCATTCTTCGAGGTGTTTGAAATGAGGGCATTCCAGCCGCCCGACGAGGGAACGTCTTGGAAATGTTATGTTTCAAACCGTGTTCGGAGGAAAGCAATGGGGCAGAAGGTGAGACCGATTTAGACATCCAGGAACTTGTGGTTCCAGGGAGGTGTGATAGTAAGCGATACTCACGCGTATCATATCCAGTGACAGGGCCGGGCTTCCGGAGCTCCAAATGTCACGCCACTGTCAGCTCGCGTCTGGTTAGTGGCACGTTCGGAGGAAGGATCGTCGATTGATCTCTTCCTGTCGGCCCGCTTTTGGTGGATCGAAAATCAAACGGTGAGTTTCGGGGGTAATTTCCAAAGCGCGTGCTGTTTTAAATATGATGGTCGAGAGTACGTGGCATTAGGAGCACACGAGCCGCAACCTTTATCCAAACACCTTCCTCTCGAACCCCAGCACAGAACGCCAAAGAAGCAAATCGATCTCGCTGGTACCATTCGGATTGTGAGCGCGTCGGTTTCCGTTTGATGCCCCCTACATCTTTAACCTTCATGTTTGACTGCTTCCATGCCGAGCGAAATCGAGGGCAGTAGCGCTTTGGTGAGCGGGGGGAAGAAAAACCGGAAGGGAAAAATAATCGCCGAACAAATAATCAAACAAACGTACATATTCATTTCCAAAATAAACACCTTCCATCGGTAGGCGGGCGGTCGACCGTTGCGTCAGAAATGTCTCGTGTTGCCCTTCCCGACGGTGCTCTTGTTGCGGAGTCGAAATGCTGACTTATTGCACAACTCATTTCTGCCGTCGATTCCAGGCTGTTTCAGTCGAATCAGCTGTTTTTTCTGACTCTTCAAATCAACAGCCTTGTATTAAATGTTTATGCAAGGGTAAAAGTCCATACGTAAGGCGTATGTTGAGAGCATTAATAACATAAAATAAAATCATAAGAATGATATGAAAACAGAAATATGTTGTTTTTGTTATTTTTGTGAAATTTTGTAAAATACAATTTGTATATATTTCTGGATAAAAGCAAATTGAAAAATATAAACATATAATTGAGGACCGTAAAATTTCAACCTCATTCAATTTAAACAACCTATGCATCAATTTCAAACACTAACGACGTGCTTGGTTCGATGTACATCGGCAACGATATCGATTTCTACAAACCCTTCGTCCCGCATCATAATGGGCAGATGATAGTTTCAAATATTTTCCCAATGACGACAACCCCGACCTCCGGTTTTGCCAAACCGACACAACCAGAAGAAAAAAAAAACCCGGTAAAATTGGTATTAATGTGAAAGCGATCACCAGCAGCCAGAACCGCCATCCAATACTTGCCGGATATTAAAATTTCTGACCCCAAGAATGAAAATGTTAAAGAGTGATTTAACCGCTTCGCCGGGCCGGGCCAGCCAGAGTGTGTGAGCTTGTATGTGTATGTATGTGTGTGATGCACGCCGACGATCGAGATGCAGACGGTCGATAAGGAATGCATCGGGCATGCAGCGCACGGCTTGGGCTACGCGAGGGCCCCGGAAAAAGTCGGGCTGTTAAAGCGATAAATCGAGCCATTCTTCATGCGGGTCGATCGATCTTCGGCGTGTAACTGGCGCGGGGGAAGGGCCAGAGTTGGGCTGGGAACGATGCAGGGGGAGATAAATGAGCGACTCGTTTCTAACTTACGCGACTTACGAGAAGCGAGCTGATAAATTGAACATCAGTATCTACGACGTGTGTAAGTGTGTGTCTATGATCGTAGATCTTTTCAGACCATGATTGGGATGGCTTTCGTCTAACGACACCGGGGAATCGGGATAACTTAATCGAGAAAATCCCGCAACTGGTGCTTTATGTTGATGCACGTGAATGAAACATTGGTGGGATTTGTAGAAATTTCCTTAATGCATTTTAATGCATAAATGCATCAATATTAGTAAAACAAGGAGAAAAAAAAACTGTTTAAAGACAAGGAAGTTTAGGAATTAAAAACAAAAACAAGGGAAGAAGAACAGTTATTTGAAAATATGTTGAAACTAATAGAGTTTCGATTTTAAATAACAAAATACGCAAACTAATGCATCAATATGGACGAAAAGAGATGAAGAAACACTCTTTACTGAACAAATGAATGTTAGGAACAAAAACCACAAAGTAAAAAAGAGCAGTTATTTAAAAACTATTTTAGTAAACAAAACACGTTTCCTTGAGATTGTAATAAAATAAATAAGAACACGGTGCAATAAATCAAATTTAACTACACCTTTGCTCCAAAATGGACGATCTCTTTTTAATCTTACGCCTTCTCAAACTTCGATGGCTAGAACTTCCGGCCCGGAATCGCCTTCCGGATGCATCGGGAACAAAACATGACCAACCTGTCGTCATCCTTTGACAAGGCGAAAGAGTAAATATTGCACCCCTTTGAAAGCGCTTATCACCTCCGACGCCGACGCTAGAGCTTGTTCGTCTTCAGGCCACCTTTTTTGGCCTTTCCTCGACCGGGGTGTGTGAGAGGGGAAAAGTTTCCGAAACGCTGACTGACAGAGAGTTTCCTTTGGCATTCCTGCTGTGACAGTCAGGACGAGTGAAATTTTCAAACTACGTTCGAAACTTTCGATCGAAGGGATATTTTCCCAAAGGGGAGAGATGCGTTTGAAATAGAACGAAAGAACCTTTGAAAGGAGAGATTGCTCTTTTTCCCCTTCCCTCCCCGTTCGTACTTTCCTCTGCCCAATTTAGCTTTTTTATCTATTTCCCTCTCATCATCGCCCCGATTAGCTGTCGACCCTTCGCTCGGCCGGTCCTGGATGCGATTCCGGTGAATCCCAGGTAGCCACCGTTAGGCCTGGCCCTGAATCCCTCCAAAACATCGTGCACCTTTCGGGATGAAAAGAGCGCTATCGGTTTGAATGCGGATCCGTTATTTACCTTGCTTTTCTACCTGTTTGCTTGCCTACCGCTGAAGGGTCGGCTTGCACACCGGCCGAAGGATACTGCTGACACAAGCGAAGCGCCATTTGCACAGGACAAGTTTGCTAGGTTGTGGGATTTTTTTCCGATTCTTCGGAAAAACAGAGGCATCTTTTTTGTGGATTTCGGTTTCGACGCTTCCTACGAAAGTGTGGTTCAATCTCGGGCATGTTTTTTTTCTTAAATTGTACGGTAAGTGTTGCTTTAGCTGCGGTGAAGGCAAAGAAGCCCGAACTCACCACAGAAAATGGTGCAGCTGTAGGGCTAACCCTTTGAAAGGGTCATAAAATGGAATAATTGTAAGAAATTTGATTCCGAGCTACCAGGAAGGGATGCGAGTGTTTATCTAGTTAATGTTAAACAAATGTTCTTCTTGTAGAAAAATACAGTGCAAAACTTTTAACTCATTTGGCGGAGCATCTTCGAGAAAGAGAGAGATTTAAATGAATTTCGAAAGGTATAATTTTATCTTTCCGTTATAAAACATAAGTAAAAGGCTTGTACTCATACATAACTTTGTAACAAACAACAAATAGAAAGCAAAAGAGCGTTCATCGTCCTGCTGCTTTTTTAAAATCAATAATTCCCCAGCAAAAGATAAGGGAAGAAGATTTATTATAAAATGAACATGAAAATATCCAATTACGATCGATAGATCTCATTCCTATCATATCTTCTCACATTAACGAGGCTACAGCTCGGTTCGGAGGAAAAATTGCACAAAAATAGCTAGAGATCACAACTAAAATGAGGGAAAAAGGACGATGCAAAATGCACAACTCGTGCATCCCCGTTAGAAAACCCACTAGGAGAGAAACTTGCAGCATGGTTTCGTTTTTTTCGGATCTATTTTCTATCGTCCTTTTCGCCATTCGCCAGGATCGAATCGGTCAAAGTATCGGTTTTCCGGTTTTGCAGTTCGGCCCTTCGTCCTTATATGCAATCGCATCCCCGAAGAAAGGGACCAACGATTTATGACACTGCAGTGGAAAATTAACAGGAGTTAATTTCAGTGTGTGCTAATTTACGAGTACTTCGGGAGTCCGTAAGCATCGGGACATCTGGCCACTTTGACTGCTGAAGTGAGGGCACTTTTTTGCCTGTGCTGAGTGCTGCTAGAGATACTTTTCAATGACCGAGTTGTTCGGTTGCGATTGTGTGCAGGAAGGTTGTAGTGCTTATGATCGATTTATGGTTTCCTCATAGGAAGGCGTGGCAGATTGGTACGTTATGGTTGCTATTTGTGTGAATTGGTTTCATTCTTCTAAGAAAAAAAAAAAATATTTCATTGAATAATAGTACAAGTTTGGCAAGGAATAGAAAAGGAACCTAGCTCCAAAAAGAAGTACTACAGAAGTGAAAATAACCAATACAACCAACAAAGTTCATTGTTATTCAAAGGAAAGTTTGCTCCTAATTCTAACACTAAATTGCTTTTGCTACCCTCAAAGCTATCTGCAGTGGAACCATAAACAACATTCCATTAGCATTCCCCTCCGGGGTGGACTGGCAAACATTCGGTGCAGTTTTGTTGCATCCACCGGGCAACCATCGACGCGGGAAAACCCATCATCTAGCGTACTTGTGCTTCGTTATGGTGGAAATCTGTTTTGCAATCCTTGGTTTCCTTGGGACACGAGATTGCAGCCCTTTTATTGCAGCATTAGCAGAAGGTAAACAGGATACAACCGTCTCGCAGGTGCCATCCCGTACAGACAGGGGCGACCATAATTTCCAGATGTGCGTTCCGTAGTAACACGCTGTCTTTTGGGGGTTTGGCAACACACATTTCCGGGAAGCAAGAAGCATCCACACTACTTCCATTACCACTTCTCGCACACGACGCGAAGATGTTTGCACAGACGCGCTCCTGTAGCGGAAGTAAAACGAAAGGTAAACGTTTATGTTTGATCTAACCGTTTTGGGTTTAGTTTTCGTGCAATATAAATAAGCCGTAAACATTGTGTTGCAATTGGGTTTTCCTTGCACACGGGGAAATTTCTCCCTCAAAAAATCACATTGGAAACGTTGTGAAATACAACAACGATACTGCGAAAAACTTGTGCGCGTTTCGAAATCGTTCCGTAACGTAACGTTTAGAAAAATTCAATTCTCTCATCACATCAACTAGTCAACGTTTCAAATGGAACAACCGCACTTCAATATTTTATTCACCTTACTACAACATCGTTTCCGAAACGGAAACACATAACCTCGGGTGAAGTGAAGAAGTTACTACGACCATTCACTCCAAGACTGAGAATTATACAACCGAGCGAGGAAAACATCCCTACCGATCAGTTCACACTTGGAAGATGTTGATTTGTATGTAGGTCATTGGGGGAAGTAACGCGCTGTGATCTACCGCCACACTTTGCCGGGGTCCACGGGGAGGATTGGGTTAAAAATGCACCACCGGGCGGCCTCTGTCCGGTAAAGCCGCTGTGGCGGGAAACATCTGCCCGATCCGGTGCCGATGTTGCACCCCGCAGTGACGCTTAGAATGAGGGTTTTCTTTTCGTTTCTTGGCAAACGCACAGTGGGTCGAGAAGGAACAGAATCGGCTTTTTGGAAATTTGATTTTGAGCAAACCGAAGCAAGGAAAAATAGGTAGGAGTTTTAAAAATATACACTTTATTCATTGAATTGTAAATGTGATTTATCACATCGTTTAAACAAAATTAACAAAAATTTCAGTATGGATTGATTAGATGATTCGGATTTGATTTAATTGTTTAGAAAAACGAGTAGAAATTAAAATAAAAGAAAAATGATCTTTGATCGATTTTATTTTTTAATTAATGTCCTTAATACAAAGCATTTGCCCCTTAGTTTCACAACACTTGCAACGATAAATAAGTCAAATAACGTTATGATAAAGTAGGACAGAAATACTTTATGTAACGGGTCCTTTTCAAACTAAAAAATCATTTCAAAATGGCAATCTGTTGGGACAAAATCAGAGAGCGATCGGACCTAGTCCTACTGTGCGCTAGAATCGTAAAATCCTCATCTTTCTACCCGCATTTTGACACGGAAAAAGATTTACATCATCACTTCTTTGCAAGCCCAGTTGATGCTGCACGGTCCGACAGAGATCTGCATGCACCCATGCACCGGAACTTGTTGCAGTGAAAATTTCTCTCGCCACATAAAGATTCCTTTTTAGTAGCACAACCGATGCAGTTTTAGAACTGGACAAACCGAGCTGAAGCTGGACGATGCACCCACGCTTTCCGACGACGAAACGATGGTGGATACATTTTACGAGCAGAAAAACTGGACCAGAATTCCTGCTCCAAAACGTCCCTCGTCTCTTGGGAAGCTCCCTTCAGTTTGTTGGTGTCCGAAAAGAACATTCCGTTACGCGTTCAGAGTGTTCCAGTCGGAGTTGATTGCAAAAACCAGGTTGCAACTTGACGAATGATAGCAATCGTCGAAAAAAGGGGTTGGTTGCACCGGGAGATCTGTGTCACTAAAATGCGATTAGATGCGGATGTTGATAGTGATGAAGAGATGTAGTCCAGCATTTAGCGTCGCACATCGGATTCGCACTGAATCGAGTCAATTTAGTGCACGATGAGGGAACGAGTAAACGTGGCTTGTTTTAGCTTCCCTAGAATAAATTAACGTTTACATGGTGGACGATTCATGTTTGTTCTGATTTAAATGGTTCCAAAAACTAACATTGATAGGACGGTGGTATTTTTACTGATGAATTTATAGAACATCTTGCATAAGCTATTTGCAAAAACGTGAAGCTTGCTTTTTTACGATCATATTTGTTGTAATTTATTTTTAACTTCCCTCAGCACCGGTACGAAACTTCACCGTTACATTTTTTAGCTGTGAATAAAAGTATTATAAAAGCAACATATAAGTTCTGGTGTAACAAATAAACTGGTTCAAGTGATGTAACGGCACAACACGAAAAAGGGACAAACATCGTTTCCGTTCGAGCACGTGCCACTGCAGCATTTGGAAAACCGTTAGAAAATTAAAGCCTACAAGAAACATAATGTTTTCATTCATTTTTTCCCGTGCCAGCTCTCGACGTACGTGCGTGCGTGCGTGCGTGAACAGGGTATTGCGGCCATTGAAAGATTGCTTTGGAAAAAGGCTCTAAGTGGGAGTGCATTCGTTTTCGATTAAACGCTGTTGAGGTCAGTCGGCAGGATGGTCCCCATACTTTGTTTTTTATCGCACACATTCTTGTGAATCACGATCACGGAGAAAGCGGTGTATTGCGTGAGTGGACCGGTTCCCTGTGGGGACGCTGACCGAATCAGACAGCGATGAGCATCGGTTGATGCGGTACGGCGAACGATGATTAGAAGAAACCGCATGCAGTAATTATGGCTTAATGAGCTTTGGGAGGCAAATTAAATTGATCCACTGCTCGACTTTCATCGCCCCTCCCATCCCTCCTTATCAGCTCGATTGACACCCTGGTGGTGAACTGAATCGCCCCTTTGGTCCGGATGAAGATGTAACTAGATAAATTAAAACCATCTCACTCATCTTTCGAGAGCATCCCGGAGCGACAGGGAGAAGGGTAACGTCTCTTCAGGAAACCTGCTGTTGACGAGCTTCTCCATCGTCGGTGAGAAGCGCGATGAATCCGGGACGCTTGTTTTTTTTTTTTTGTTCATCCGATCCGGTACGATTAAAGCTCAGCGAGGAGCCACCCATCGATTCTGGCCGGCTATAAGTGCCATTCGACACCGCGGGCCCCCAAAAACGTCCCAACGGGATGTCACGTGCCGGGGAGTACCAGTAATTAATCGCGTCAAACTTTCTTACGACACGACAAAACACGGTATCGGTTGATGTTTCGGTCAGCCTTCGGTGGCAAGGTGGTGGTGGGGTGTGCGTTTCATAATTCGTCGTAAAAATATATATGTTTTATGAGCTGCCAGTGCTGCTGAGCGAACGGTTTTTCCATCCGGCTCGCCTTCGCCAGCCTCTAACACCAGTGAAAAACATGCCGACGGAAATACGTTGCGTAGAATGTTTGGTACGGGCCGTCGCATTGTGCTTCAGGGGGCTACAGATTGCGCTTTCATAGCTGTATTATGGAGTATTTTTATGGTTTATTTGGGGTTTCGTGAATAAGCAGTAAAAACCAGACGAAAAAAGTTTCAGGGTGAAGTTCAGGAAAAGTTTCTTCCGTCTAGTGGATCCATTAAAGCGGAGTAGAAAAAACAACGGTTTTATGGTTTCCATGAAGAAAGCACTCTCAAAATGGTACTTGATTTTTGTATCTTTCAAAAAAGATAGACAAAAAAAGATGGCCCTGTTAAATTTAGTTGATTATTTTTAATTCTTCTAATATACTTATATCCAGCACTTAAAAAACTCAACAAAGTTAGTCGCTTTCTTTTTCTCCGTACGTGTTCTTGATACTTTCCGAAAAGGAAACCCCAATTTTCGGCAACATTCATTCTTACCTGAACGGCGTGGTCGATCGATAAATTCCTTTGAATGCTCGGGAAGGAAACGAGTCACGCTCGGTGCGCTTCCGAAATTTTCCCCAAACTAGGCAACTCTGCGTTACTGCGCTGAGGAGGTGTCCTTAAACTACCGAAAACAAACTTTTCATTTAACGAGAACTTAAACACTTTTCACACGGACAAGCTGTCCATCGATTATATCGCGATTTCCACATCACTAGTAACTGGCCGGTGTGTTTGAGGGTGGGTTTGAGGAATAAATCCCGGAGTTTCCTTCCGCTTCCGATGAGAAGAAACAAGGCAATCCACAGTAGCCGAGCCTGTGTTGGGGGGTTGAGCCGTTTTTCAGCACCAACCCATAGAAAAAATCAAACACCAAGTGAAATGTGTTGCGAATGACGATATAAAATGGCACACGCACCGAACGGAACGAACGCGAAAGGATCGAAAATGAAGACAAACGACACTCGCGTACCGGGCGGAGGCGCAAGAGAAAAATTTTCTGTTTACAATTTTCCGCACTCGCCTTACCCGGAAAACTCGAAACACGCAAGTAGTGTTGGCGAAATCAGGATTCGGAAGGTCGAAGAGTCGATCCTTTGATGGATTTTAATGTACATTCTTAAGATTTGGATCCCATTTGACGGATTCGAATCTGTTTTGAATTTGTTTGAGTTTCGAAACTCAATATATGTATAATATATGTACTCTGCGATGAAGCTTTCAGGTGATAAATCTTATAACGAATTTAATTTAAGAGATTCGAATCTTTGCATGGATTTGATTTTCCCATCACTAAAAGCAAGGCAACACATGTTTGACGTTTGGGCATAAAGTTCCTCAAGCCGGAACGGATATCATCAAACCGATCCGAGAAATCATCAAATTGATTCCAATCTGTTAGGATGTAGATGCCTTTTGAATGTTGTTGAATGACTCAAGCATAAATTTGAAGGTTATCACAAAAAATATTTTGAAATTGTGTTTATTGAACTTTTTGGGTAATTTTCTTGCCGATATAGTTCTTGCGTTACTGTTCCGTTCCATTTTAAAAAATAACGCCCACCACTAGATTCGTGTTATGCAAGGTAGTAGCGCCCTCTACGTACAACTTCAAGTACCATTAGAATACTCAAAAGCTTCAAAAAAATTTAAAAGCGTTAGGAAGTTTTGTGTGTCGTTGGTTTTTAATTTAAAAAAATGTAAAAAATCGGTGTAATCTAGGAATTAATTTAAAACGCCATTTTCCACTTTACAGAAAGGTGTTTATCGTTATCGTTAATTGATAAAATGTAAAAGAGGCTCAACTACTTATACTAGTTATCTTAAGTTTTAATTTTTTTTAAATTTCACGTATTTCCTATCTTTTCTCTATTTGTCAAGCATTTCAATGTTTTGCTGTTTCTTATCCTATTTCACTTGAATGCAGCTTTTGAGTGCCTTGTTTCTTTTCTTCCATTCTCAACAGTACCAGCGGCCATTATTTTAATTATGATTGTTTATAAACCTAAGAAAATAGCATGTTGGTAACTTTGTCGTCTGTGTCTAGGAAAGAAAGTACCACCAGTTTACCTCCGATACACACTGCTCAGGCTGGCCACAGACAAGGCCAACAAAACCGCACGTTACCGAAGTAACTTTCATTGCGCTTTGTCCGGATGTTCCGGATACTGGGACGGAAGGTGGTGCTGACAGATGGCGACCGGCAAAGGATGAAAGAGTTGGCAAACGAGGACGGCTTATTTCCCGGAAGGAAAAGTTACAATAGTTTCACACCTACAGCGCACGATTTCCGCTGTGGCATTTCAATTATGAAGGAAATCGTTACGCCCCAAACCTTCCCGGATACCCAAGGAACGGGGAAGGCAATGGAGGACACTGTAAGTTCTTCTTCCGGCCCTTCTGGAACTAGAAGTCAGGGGTGATGGTAAATGCGGGACTTTCTTGAGATGCAACGCAAAAGGAATCGGCAAATCGGAAAGAGAAAATAATCTCCCGGCTGGAGTGAGCGTTTTATTAGTTCGGATGATGGTTTCTTTGTTTCGATAAAGACACTCGTGGTCGGTGACGATGAGAGCAGATTGTTTTCACTGTCCACTATTGATCTTTTACTGCTGAGGAACAAAAAAAATACATAAAAGGTGACAAGATCTTATTAAAAAGCTAGATATTACTCGAAGAAGAAACAAAAAATTTAATTTCATAAATCGTTTTCCCCGCAGGTGACAATTTTCATCGGACTACCAATACGGATAATAATTTTGATGTCACCAAAAAGAGCACAATTGATTAAACCAAAAAAATGAATACATTGAAATATATGATGTAAAATTCATTCCACCAAAACAGAAGTTTAATTAAAGTTGAAAGCACGTTTAACTTGATTTCTTGGCATGGTCTAATTTAGGATGGAATTGTAGATACTTCAAATCACGATAAATAGCTCTTACATAAAAAAATATTATGTACGTTTCGTTCTGCCCCATTATCTGGGCCATTTGGCACCGCAATTTAAAATGACACCTGGAAAGAAGTGATCTTGAAAAGCGTCGTTTGAGTAACAATCTTTGAATTTCGGTTTTGTTATTTTTTGATAGTAAAAGGAAGATAGACATCCCAATCTGGCAAAATTTTGTGTATTTTTCTTGAATGGCCTGCAAGAAATTAATGTTTCACTGAAGGGGTGTATCTTGCCTCACATTACGTTACATTACAAGAAACACACACATTTAATTCAAATAGCATTCAAATGATGATCCTACAGTGTTTAAAAAGTGTAAACAATAATGATCCTACAAAAAAAAGCAGAAAATAGGTTATTGCAAATACAAAACCCAAACTTGTACAATATGGATTTGATAAAAACATAAACTTTTGTTGAAGCTATCGCAACACACTTAGGGAATGTGATTTTTAGACTCGTAAATTTTCTTCAGTTGTAAATAACATTGTGTAACGAGTAAGATAATTTCTGCATTCTTATACTCGTAGTATTGATACCAAAAAGAAAATTGACACTATTGTCCCAAATGTGGGTACCTGCCTCAGCATCATATTTTTGCTTTGTGTATTGATTTCAAATTAGCCTGTAACAGTACGAACAACACTGCATGTTCTGGAAAAAAGGTACACTCTAAACTGGTCCCAAATCATTGTCAGCGAAAAAGTTTGCAAGACAATAATCCACCCATCAATCTCGCGACTTGAGGCTCCTGGCACACATCGTACCCATGTCAAGGGTACGCGCTGACACACGCGCTGAAAACGTATCAATAATTACGCTCATGCGTTTGACACGTTGCCCGAGCCGAAGAGGCCGTTGAATGTGGCCGGCGGAAGGCGAACGGTATGGAAAAATCAGAAGGAAGATAGTCGAAGGGCGGTTAGTGCTGCCCCGTGGTGAAAAGGTAGTAAGTAGCTACTTAGCGGAATTGTAGGATGTGAAGTAATGCCTTGACAGAAAATATCGAACTTACGCTCGGGAGGATCCCGCGTCATCTCTCAATCAAGGGGGGGGGCCGAAGGAAAACAAAGAAACTGATAAAACCGTGAAGCAACGAGACACAGAATAGGCAAACGAGCACTACGCAGGAATAGCAAAAATAGCGGAGATGGAAATGACATCCAATAAATTGCACCACCGGTAGCCAACCGGTGGAAACGTATCAATTTCATCTTCAGACCGCACCATTCGCAGCCAGAAGGAAATGTTTGGCCGGGCGGGAATCCAGCCGGGTTCGTCAGGATCGATCGCCTTTACTCGTCACCCTCGGTGGCACACTCTGATATAGCGGGGGTGGGAGTGGGAATGGGCAGGCTGGCCGGTGGGTACTTGCTCCAGGTTTCAGGTTCGTCAACCGTCGAGCAGGAGTTCGACTGACGGGCAACTGGGCGATGGGGATAGATATTCCTCCGGGGAAATCGATTTGAAATTTAGAGTGGATTGGACAGTTTGAGGTCATCGTAGGGTGAGCCACTACCCTGGGCGGGACGCAGGAGGATAGTGCAAATCACTATTCCATCCATTCGCCCCTTCCCCGAAAACGTATGACGAGGAATCCACGAAGGCAACACAACACAACCACGACAGTAGTTCGGTTTGATTCGGATGGAAAGCGAAAAACCCTCAACCGATCACACATTCTAAGACAGCTAATGAACCGGAACGGGTTTTAGATTACAACCGGGAAGTCCAGCCCCTCCCGCGCTGGACAATCGCCATCACCATCGACACATACACACATTTTCCCCTTTTGTGGGGTGTCGGTTGATTGTTTCCAATGTTTTTTGAATTTGCATAGTAGTGTCGGATTTCCATTTGAGGATTGGGTTTGATAGGGGTTTCTTGTTCTTTTTTTACCAAATCGTATCGAAAGGATGCGTTCTGTCGACGGAATTGATTGCAGGACCGTCATTGGACATCGATTTCCTTTTCTCATTTGCCGGCTAACCTAGTGGAAAACTACGAAAAACACTTGACGTCAACACATTTTTCTGGAAGTGCCATTGGGCATTGTAGAAAAATAAAGAAACCACATCCAATTCACACAACAGCGTGTGTAAATTAAAAAGGTGTTCCAAACAGCAAAAAAAAATAAATAAAAATAAAAGAAAATACTCTTACGACAACCCTTGCACTTATGCTCACTTGGATACTCACAATCTTTTTCAGTATAGTTTTCCTCCTGTTTTCCCACACACATTTCCATTTAACGATTTCAGTTCCGTGCATTTAAGTCTCCAAATGACGCTTTCAATACCACGTATTCATGTTGGCTTCTTTGAATGATTCGATGGATGTTTAATGTTACTTCCTCATCGCATTTTATTTTCATTATTGTATTATCGATTACAGTTTTTCTAAATTTCACTCATGCATTTAAGTCTCCAAATTTAGCCCCCAATACGTGCTGTTTTCTAGGACATATTCAAGTGACTTTAAACTGGATTTTTTGGTGATATGAACCTTTCATCTTTCATTCAATACAAATGATAATACGTGAACCATTTTGCTCCTTCAAACAGTCTTGATACCAGAATTGTAGATTAATATAATTAGAATTTTTATAATCTTAACCATATGCCTTTATTAGTTTTTCCATAGCTGTATATTTGAACAGTTTTATAGAATATGGTACCAAAAGAATCAAATACTTAAAAAAAAAGATATAATACTGCATTTTTTTAGTTTTCTTAGTACTCAAATAAGAATGGTTTATTTTGATAGTCATAAAGTCAATATAATTGGCACAAAACGTTTAATATGTTGAAGCTGAACCGGATTTAGTTGTATAAGGCCAAAGGTTTTTTTTATATTTCCTTGTTATTTTGATTTTTTAGTTTGACATAACTCGTTTGTTTCTCGTTTTTCGCATGGAGTTAAAGCTTTCAAAGCTGTATGTGGCTTTAATAAGGATTTAAAAAGGCTTAATTTCGCAATAGAAGAAGTATAGATGTAAAAATGTACCCATATTTTTTTTTTCACTTAAACTTTGTAGTTAAAACTGTACCAGTTGAATTATTATTATTGCTTTTTATTACATAGTGAGCGAAGTTATGGCTTAAATGATATTTTAAATCACTTGCACTTGGTTAAAACAAATATAGCGTTTTATTTTTCTAAAACAAAGGTTTCCACCTTATGATTGCTATTACTTTTGATGTTTCCGGAGCAGCGAATGTATTAAAGTTAATAAGGTTTTACGGGGTTCTTTGTGCATTCAAGGCGTAAAAAAAACTTAATTTTTATGAATGCTTTGTCGATTATATCAAACTTACTCTTGTTTTCAGGATACCGGAAAAATGTAGATTGAATCTGCTGTTGGTAAAATGATTTCACTGTGTATCTCAATTTTGGAAGACATATTTTTTAAATAAAATTGAGAGGCGCATACTCCATAAAATATGTTAAATTAAATTCCTCACGGCTTGCCACGTTCCATCAAATGTGGTACCCGATGGAAGAAATCCTGCCATCGGCAGCAAACCGTGGAGCTACGGTGGCGAATCTTAAAGACTTCACAAAACATGCCATCCATTATGACACTTGAGGGAATGTTTTTCTTCATGGAAAAAAGCTCCCTTCTTCCCCTTCCGTCCGTACCGAGTGGTTTCGATTTTTCCGCATCCCCAAAAAATGTCATCCTTCGCGCTGTTATTTCTTCTCTTTCCCATCCTCGTGTTCGCAGTACCACGTGTCAATCACTGTTAAGCGCTGGGGGCAGGTTTGACACCAATGAATATGTTGTCCTTTTTTGGCCATCCGATGTCGCGCGGATGTGTATGTGTGTGTGTGTGCGCGAGGGTGGTGGGGTATGGGGACAATTATTTTCATATTTATCAGCAGGCCGCAAAATCTACTCCCGGAGAAATCGAACAGGGTGGAAGGACCTGTTATGTTTTCTTTTTTTTGGCTTCTTCACCTCCTCCTTTCGACCTCGCGGTCGTCCGGTGATGCGTTCACGGAAAAACAACACCCCACCTTCCCTCGCCCCATGCGCGTCCGGGACGAGGAAACTGTCAAGTGTTAATGTATGTGGTAGGTGTTGTCGTTTCGTTCGTTTGTAGCGCTGTTGCTGTTTTGTTATTGACGACGCCGATATGGTGGTTCCGAATGGGCAACGGGTGGAAAAACGGGAGAAAGAGGGATGGGGGCTCGCGTCCGGACAGCAATGGCGCTGAAGAAGTGTTCGATGGCGGTGGCTTGCATGATTATGGATGGTAAATAAATGAGCGCCGGAACAATGCGCCGTATGATGAACGTCGACGTTTGCTTGCTGATGAGGGTCGGTCTCCGGGTGGCTTATCGTAGCTGCCGGGCCCAGAGCCTTCTGGCCCAGATCGCGACTCTCTTCCCACCCCTCCTTTCCAAGCTGCCTCGACTGCCCCGTCGTTATTTGTTTATGCAAATCAGTCTCACGTCTTGCAACAACCGTCCGTTCGTCTGTTTCCTACGCGTACGGCACGGTGATATTGGAGGGCGTGAAACAGTGGACGCATGCCCCTTTTCTCCCCCCAACCCCTTTCCACAAGGTGCGGGCTCGGTCAGAGTGCAACTGTTTGTCACCGCGGTTATCCAACCCTCTCCTTCCCCCACGAATAAACTATCGATGTTCGATGCGTTCCGGTCACGGGCGAGCGTGCAACAGCCGAAATGTTTCCGCATCAGATCCTTACGCCCTCGCTGGATGCTCGCTGGATTTTCCCGACCGAATGAGGCACCACCATAGCCCGGTGGCTACCCCCCACCCTCGACCTGGAAGCTCCAGCGCCAGCGTGCGAACTACGGTTGCATGAAAATGTTAATGTAATTTGACAATTGTTAAATGAAGTGTGACCGCTGGAAAACTTGGAAAACAAGTGGCATAAAATTAATTTAACCATGTCACATGATTATGATAATGGAAAACTGTTGCGCTCGGGCTGGTACGGTTTTGCATTGCCAGCCGGCTGTTTTGCTAGCTGGCCTTGTTCGTTTTTTTTATTCTCCCTCCGTTTTTTCTCTTTTTTGTTATACACTCTACTTTTCAGTGCCACTTGCTGTGCAGATGGTTTAACCTTTCGTGGCAGCGTTTGGTGACTAATACGAGAGGGTTCAGGGGTTTGGTCTGCACGATTCCGGGGGCAGATTTTAAAGCCAAATCGGTGTGAACATTATGTTTAATATATTCTAGTGATAAAAAGGAACGTCGTTTGCCGCAGTTACATGGATGGTCGCTTTTAGAAGTGCAAAGTTAGTGGGTGATCATTAAGAATCCTTAGTAGTAATTTTTGGTACTGAGTACGAACCAGTTGTTTATAAATCATGACTAACCATTTCGCACGGTTGATCTTTCAAGGAAATTTATATAACATTATTAAAAACTTACTTTAGGGAGGGTATAAATCTTAAAATATATAAACATGCATTCTTGATGTAGCATTTTATAGAATGAAACAGTTTTTCATAGGCATAGGTTACACATTTCATCAATAACCGCTATCATTTTATTACGAAACTGTGTGATTTCGCATCATCAACTACAAAATGTGAAGAAAATTGATGAAGAAATGCGACATCATCATGTAGAAACGTGAAGCAAAATAACCCTTGTTATTATATAAACATTTAAGACACATATTGTAAGTTGGATGGAATAAAAAAAACCATAAAATAGTTTGTGTTGAAAAAGTTATACTGCTTTTATTTATTTATTCAAAGTAACGGTTAGTATTTTCCATTTTATTAAGTTTGGTACAAGATTTGCGGAAGAGTTCCCAGAACATGAAAATAATCTATACCTCACCTTACCCTAGGCCTAAAGGTTTAAAGGGCTGATATCTAATTTAATTATTTATGCAGTAGCTGTTCACACCCATGCATAATAATTAGAACTTGTAGATTATTCATAGTATAAGTAAGAAAATTAAAAAAAACCCGGGAACTGATATGATACAGGCTGTTCGATATTGGTAGGTCGACTAGAAAGTGTAAACGAAAACGAAAAAGACCAATTGTACAATACCGTTTATCGTTTATTTAAAATTCCAATCCTAATTGTGCAATTCATTAGTCATTCCAACGAAACAAACCGTTTTCTTATTTTCAAATAAGATGTGGTGACACAACGTTTTCTTGTTTTTAATTGAAACCTGATACCTATGAACACGTGTACGAATAATTAGCTTGTCAAATGATGACTTTTCCATCCCTCGGGGACATGAGTGAATCAACAGGATCGGTATATGTGGGTGAATTTTAATCATGTTTAGACTGAAACCGGAAAGTAAGCAATTGCAGTGCGTCTACAACCTCATTAGAACCTAATACGCAGTTGTCACTGTTTACAGTTTGTTCAATTACCGTTTAGCTCGAAGCCAAAAGCACGAGAATAGTATTGAAGGTAGAGAAATCTCTCCGATTGTCTGCACCACTTAGCCCAAATTTGTATTGCGTATCCTCCTGACGGTAGGGGGAGGAAGGGGAGGTATAAGGTCCAGTCGAGAAAGTAGTTAATTATTTTAATGCCAACCGCTCACCATCCCGTCGTCCGGTTCCGGTTGATTATGCGCTGGCGTGTTGCTAGCGGGTGCCGTGGCCACTTGGCAACCGGGGCCGAGCGAATTAAACAGACCGACTCCGAAAGGAATTACCGGATCCGAGGCGCTGTCCGAAGTGCATCTAATAGCTCCGGGGTATAATTATTTGTTATTTTCCACCATGCGCTATCTTCGATCCGTTCGTTAGCGGGCGGGGTGGGCGGTGGATCCCCGAAAGGACCCCCGGGACGGCGCTTATCCATCCAGGACGAACGCCAATTCCAAGACGGTGGGATTTAGGATCATTTATTGCGTCGCACTTCCACCGTGTTGTTTTGTTTTATTTTTCTACTTCTTTTTTGCTTCTGCATCATGGGATGTGGAGCATCTTCCGGAACGAATCGAGAAGCATGTTGACCTCCTCGATGCGTGTCTTAGCAACCACTAATTGCATGGAAATTTTACTTTTTCCTATCCACCTGACAGATAGCAGCCGTGAAAAACAAAAATAAAACAAACGATTGCTTTCCACCGCTTGCTTGTTTTGTGATGAGCAATTTGCCCGATTCTGATTGCGAGCGTCTTGCTTTTCTCCCTCCCGGCCAGGTTTTTTTCCACCTTATGGCCATTTCTTTTTACCCTCTGCTGGAAATCTAAGATTTGATAGGACTCAAGAAGGCAGAGTAGAAAAAACAACACACAACATCTTCTAGAAACGACCAGTGGAAGAAAAAAGGTACAAATCCTCGCGACCTGGAAGGAAAAGGTAGCGATCGGCAGAGATTATTTTGGTTGAGTGATAAAGTGGACAATTACCCGGGCCAAAGAGCCACGGGTTCCGGGGCCGCAGTGTCGCATTAGCGACTGCAAAGGCTGCTAGGAAGTCAACCGTGGCCAATAACGATGATGGCTGGCCGCTACACGGTACGGATTATTAGCCCGCGGGTGTCCATCCGTGGCGTCCGGTTTCTTCCGTGAATCCTTCGACTCGGTTCCGCGTAGGGCACCGAACTCGCTCGGCTTGGGGAATGTGGAATTGTTTATTCTGCTGCAGGTAATCAACGCAGCGAGCTACGAGCGATGGACAATGTAAAATTCACACGAAAAATAGAGCGGCGCTTGCACGGGGTGCCTGTTGGGCTATATTTATTTATCTAATTAAATTGAAAAAATATCCACCCGACATGTTGTAATTTGAAACTGAAATTAGCACTCGTTAGCGCTCCATTCGGTTTGGTTTTCTCGCAACGCTCGCTGACAATCGAAGCTAATATAATGATAATAATAATAGTAATAATAATGCTTGCAACAAAGAACCGGAAAAATATCAACAAACAATCCTTCCACCCTACGTCGAGCTTGACTACTTCTCCAACCGATTGAGATCGTTAGTGGCTGGTGAAAGAGAATTTGTCAAAACTATCCTTTGAGTGACCATAATGAAGAAATTGCTCCGGTTTAGTTAACTTAAAGTAGGGATTTATAGCCAAGCCAACTCGGGAAAAGGTTAAAGCTAAAGTCAGCAAGGAGAAAATGCAACGCTGCAGTTAGTTTTATTAGATTAAGAAAAATGTATTTTTTGGTACCGCGGGCCCTCTAAATATACAGAAAAAGGTAAAGATTTACAACTTGAATTATGTTCTATGGTTGGGTATTGCAAAAAAAACTTTTGTTTGAAGTAATAGAGCGTTCCTAATCATGGAATCCCTAGCATGGATAATATAAAGTAATGTGGTTGCTGTTAACCATATGTAATGATTATCGATCGTTGCACCACATCAACAAAAAAAAAGCACAAACTTTTAAATGTTTTTAAACACTGATTGAAGGACTTTTAAATGGATTTTATTAATGTTTTCAAAACCACTGAACCATTTCTACAAACTTGGTGACACAATATACCATTTTTTTCATTTCACAATAATAATGATGTTTCCAAATCAATATCTTCTATTTTTGACTCTCTTTGAGATCTATAATGTTTGTTAGCCGAAGCATCATGCAAATATTCATAGAGGCAGCTTTGCTTGTGTTATAAACTTTATCTTAAACAAGTTTTCAAATTGTAAAACATAGTTTTTGATATACTTGAGCACTTAAAGGTTATCCTGTAACATCTCTTTGGTCTATTTGGTTCGATAAGCTGTAACTGCGATAGAGAGTGGGTTTCCTGTCGCTTCGGCCGGAACGCAGCGGGGTTGATAATCGTGACCTCTTGTCGATATGTCGCCAACGAAAACGTGCCGCAGATTTCTCCCATCTCTGGCTCAGCCAACGCCAACGTTTCGAATATTTTCTTCCTGACCGAAAACGTGCAAACAACAGGCGACCTCGGTACGGTTGGGCTGCTGTCGCTCGGGTCGCTCCAAATTGGCCCCGTGCCGGTCGACGCCCGCGCCGATGTCGAAGAAAAAGGAGTCGCGGAGGAAATTATAGAGAAAACTACCGGGAGCCGTAACGAGCAGAAAACTAGCACCGCTGAATCGTCCCGGTTTCCCGGAAAAACATCCCCTTCGTATGACGCACATCGGGCTTGGCCTGACTGGTTCACTTCCTAGGCGCGTGGATGCTGGGGTGGAAGTTTTCCTCCCGCCGAACTACAAGCCACCGGGGAAGACAGACAGCCTCTTTCTAACGAGGAAATGTTGCTGGGTTGGTTCAGCCCTTCGCCTTTCTCCGAATCCGGTGGCATACACACATGTGGATAGTTTTCATCAACAGATCATAATCATCGCTATTATCTTCGGCAATGGTTTTCCATAATGTGCAGGGGGTGGCTCCGAAAAATGGCTCCCATAAGTAGTGAACATGCGGTGAACATTCCATGGCGGTTGCGAGGGAAGGCGAACACCGACTTTATGTTCGAGGATAGGCGAACACGGCACGGAGGTGTGGCTTTTGTGACAACGAATCATGGACCATGGGGGAGGGATGTTTTTTAAGTGAAGTTTCCATAATGTTCAAAAGCGGGTACTATTGATGGCCCAAAATTATAGTAATTTGCAAACCACTCCATTCTTGAAAGGGGTTTGCTTTGAATTCCCAATCAATGAGGTTGTTTGTAAGTGAAATTAAGAGTATTAGAACAAGTGTTTGGTAATTATGTGTTTGATTTACACATCTTCACACATTAAATGAAATCATGTTGAAAACGCTAATGAGCGACGATCTATCGATTGTACATGAACGAATTTATTTTATAATTTTATTCAAATGTATTTCAATATATTTAGTAAACACAAGCTCGCTTAATGTGAAATTAATATCCTTTACGATGATTTTTTTCTTCTGAGTCAATGGTTTTCTCATTTCAATATAATCGCAAAAAAGTATAAATTTATCATAATCATGCGAACTGACAAGTAACTTATCATTTTACCATGCACTATACGGTAAAGAAATTCAATATTGCAAACATATTCCATCGGTGCACAAAGCGATCGTTTCGAAGTTTGATTTCGATGGTTTTACCGTTTCCACAAAATGTCATAAAAGTATAAATGAGCAGTTCGAAAGCACGTGTGGGTTTTTATATGTAATGAAATTAATACTTTGTTTTAAGAAAAAATCATATTTAAAAATAGCGTCCATTGGGCAAAACAAATCAAATAAAAATTAATCATATTATTTTACCGTTTGCTTCCATTTCGAACGCATCACTAAGTATCCTTTTGAATGCAATTGTTGGAAAGTAAAATAAATTGGAAACAAAGTTTTGCGTGGACGTTGATGCAGGGATGTCATCAAAATCAACATATTTTGTAGCAATCGTTCCAGCAGGTCAACACTTTCTGTTTGCGTTCTTCATTTACTGTTGTAATGTGATTAAAAAAGGAGCCATAATCCAGAAAGTACTGATTCCAGTGGGATCAACTATAATAGTTTCTATTTTGCAATCGGCTAGAAAGCGTATGTCGCTCGCAATCCTGTTTGGAGGGGGCAAAGGGGTCGAAGTTAAACACGGAAAGCAATATTCAAGAGCTGTTGTACCTGGCCGGGTTGGTGAGAAAGGTGATCCGGTCGAGTGAAGTGCAATGATGGTAACTTCTTCGTTGTGAAGGAAAGAAGGAAAGCACATTTCGCATTGCTTGTCGGCAGACTCAGTTTCCGAGCATCGATGTTGCGGAAACGAGTGGTGTAAAGGAGGTGGTGCACATGAACATGCAAATATGAAATCATATTTATGTACTTTTGCTGTTTATTTTTAGTTCCCAAAGTTCCGGAAGTGATATTTATTCTGAAAGTTGTTTGATGCCACTCTATCCTCCCCTATACTGCTGTAGCAAAACGTAGACAGAGTGTTTTGGTTGGTGCAGAGTTGATGATCGAGTAGAAACCCCCCACCAAACCGGGCTTCATCCTTTCTGGATCATTTCCCGGTCGCTCCGTGGCGAGGGGTGGCAAATCGTTCCATCGCTAGGATTCGTTTCGGAAAACATACGATTTCGTTTGTGAACACATTCTCGATGCTGAACGGAGGGAACGAGTGGTGGTTCGTGATGCACCGGGAAGCTTTCACCAGGGCACCTTTCGTACCGGCGCTAAAGGAAAACTTGAATGTTGCAATGCTACCACTCGGTTCGAACTCCAAGGGCACTCCCAGAGAAATCAGAAGCTTACGTTTAATTAGCCTTGTTTGCGCTTTCCACTCCAGAACGATCCAGCTCAACGTCGTCGTCATCATCATCATCATCATCGTTATCAACATGCGTCATCTTCGCTACGATCGTCATTGTTGTGGGGCACTAATTAATAAAACTTTTCATAATTGCTTTCAATCAAAAGTGTCCGTCCTGATTGTACCACATGGATGATATGGAGATTTTCGTTGCGATTTTCTGCACAGGAGGTGTTGTGTTCTTTCTAATCGAAGTGCATTCACCAAATTGCTACCAACAAACAAACAACATAGAAAAATCCCGAGAACGATCGCCTTTAGATCGGCTGGCAAAGAAAACGACTTTTCCCGGTTGGGAAACAAAATGAAAGATAAAAACAAAACTGCGGGAATAAATAAATAAATTCTCTTTCGATAACAATCCCCCTGGATGAGGTCGTGTTTCTTGTCATTAACTTCACCTTCGCGCGGCACACTGTGTATGCACACTGGAATAGGAATGATTAGGATGGTGGCCATATGTGTATTAATTTAAATAATTTATCATCTCTCACTTTGATAAGATTATTTTACATATGAAATTAAGTTGGTTATAAAATAAACATCCTATGATTGTCTTTTGTTTTATACTTCACCAAATGTCCAGCGACGGTTCCATTGTGCATGGAACGCATTTGACTGGAAAAAAGGACATAGAAACGGATACGCCAGATCATGCCAGAACAAGCACCTTAACCCCCGCACACCTACACCGAGGCTCGATTAGGAGAATGTGCCCATTTGTTTTATCATTTAAGCTGACGCAGGCTAATAAAAACAAGGATAATTGGACATGTGCACGCTATCGAATGCTGCGTGAGCTCTTTGGGGCGGGAAGGTAAAGAAAGGAAGGCTCTAGGGGGTTTGTTCTCCACGTCTCTCAATCCTCGCTTGTGGATGCTGATCTTGGTCAAGTTGTGTATTTATGTAGCGTGTGTTTTATTTTTACTTTTAGGATACTTACGCTTCCACTCGACGACGGCTTCGAGAAGCAATCAATGGGTGTATGTTGTTTCGGTGTGAGAGTGTTTTTAAAAATTATAGATACTTTTCCTTCCGCACGAAACAACTCCAGGAAGTAGAAAACGGGAAACGATCCTGTTAATCTTGGTGGTTTGGGTCGGTTTTGGAGATTCCCTTCCTTCACCATGTTTTTCAAAAAAGCCGCCGGGTTTTCCGGGTTTTCTCTCACCGTGTGGTGTTGTTTTCCGATGGGGCACAATTTTAATGAGCAGTTACTCGAAAAGGATCCCCATGCCGTTCGGGGCCGGGTCAACCTCCAAGCCCCGGCCAGGGTAAGTAATGAGAAAAGCACTTGAAGAGCACCGTGAGCAATAATTGCGAGCAGCATGGAAACGCTTCATTAGCGACGCCGGGTGAGTAAAGTGGCATATAAAGTGATCCACCGGCGCGACCCGGGCACCCGTTTGAACTTGTGTGCGCGCCACGGTGGTCGGAAACGCACCCATCAACCTCCGGTCGTCGGAGGTTTGCACTCGTTTGTGCAGCTTCTTGTGCATCATCCCTGTCGGGTGTAACTGGCTAAGTGTTTGTGTTGTGGTACGAATTGTTTCGACTGCTTTTTCCCGGTCGCATGCAGATGAAATAAACAACGAAAATACAATGCTGGAGTGTAGTGCAGATTGTGGTTGGGTGTTGCTGTTTATCGGTTCAAACATAAGCGACTGAGGAGGTTTTTGTTGAAGTGTTGTTCACTAAACGCGAAAACAGTTGGTAGATGAAAAGGTAGGTGAAAATTTTAAGGAGAAAATGTAAAATTATGATACTGCTTCCTAAGCCATGTATGTTTTTGGTACAAAATAGATGTTATTTTATTTTTAGGTACATATACGGAAATCTGTCTTGTGGCACTCCTTTCAGTTTAAAGTAATATTTTTATATTCTTAAATATGAAACAGCTCATAAAAGCTCTTAAATGAATAGTGGTAAAGTTGATACTAAAAAAACAAGCACTTTCTTGGTGCTCAAGAACCCAGTATGAAGTACTTTTTTTAAATTCTAAATCACCTGAAAATTTGGGTGAACTTATTACTCCGAGAGCTATTATAAAAGCGATAACATCGATTATTCAACTAGCAGTAGCTTTTCTCTCATCAAAAACATTTCTTAACTTGTTTTTAGCTTATTTTCCAGAAATATTGGAGCAGCGTTATATAAGTAATGCATCCGACACTTGCGAATATATTATAAATTTAAATGATGAGATGATAGCCATGTTTGTGCACACCTCATGAAAGGAACAATTATCGATACATTGAAAACATTCCTTTCTTACAATTTTTCACTTGAATTTTTTATTTTTAAAATAATTTTATGTGTAAATGAATAAGAAGTAAGGCATTTCACATATCTGTGAATATCATTTAATTATAGCTTCTATTTTCGCGAAGCCCTCTTTACTACATCAGTAGAATTTTCCCCGAAAAATTATACCTGCCTGTTTCACGATGAATTATTTGAACTACGAGATTCGAAAGTGTTGAACAAAATGAAAGTAAATCTTTCCCATCGTCAAATGGTCGCCTTGATGTGGCTTCCCAGCATCAGCTTTGCCTACGCTCGCCTGGAATAAGAGACATTTTCATGTTGGTCAAGCCATTTCCACTGGCTTTGAAATCCCTGCAGTGCGCGAGGATTGTTCGAAGAATTGAACGGTCATGGCCATCCATTCGGTTTTGGTCCCGGTTGGTAGTGTATTCAGTGGCGCATTGAAATCTCCAGTTTCCCCGCTGCGGCAATCACATATTATCGGCAATCAGCCAGTCGGCGATTTCTATGGTTTCGATGAATACGATTAATTTTTGTCGCCCCCTTCCGAGTGGCCAGCACGTGCTTGTGTGTCGTCTCCGGAGTTCATTTGCAAACCCCTTTCCGGCCAATGAATTGGATTGCCCCTTTTTCGACACACATACAGTGCCCAAAAAAAATACTCACTCATTTGTTACGGGGAAACGAAGGCGCCTGGTGGGTTTCATAAAATGGTAACATAATTATTGTGACACAGTTCAATCGGTTGGAAAATTGTTTTCCATTCCGTCGAGCGTGGCGGTTTTGAGACAGTGGTGAAAGACAGGACCGACAGAAGAAAACCGTTGCCAAGCTTCGGGCCGACCTTCGGGATGAATTATGATGCCAAGACGATGGCTTTCGGCTGAGGGAGGGGAAAAATGGATAGTCACTCACCGTTTGCCGGTACACGGCTTAAAAACTATTTCCCAGCACCGACGTTTGTTGGGTTTGTTGTTTGCTTTGTGGTGAAAGATTTGACGTAAGTCGACGACTTGCAAGCAGGGAAAGATCCGCTAGCTCAAGATCACGGTTAAAGTCCTCCGTCGAAAGCGGTGTTTTGCAGCCTTTCCGTGATGTCAATCAATTTTGATTGATTGGAAAATGTGTGCGCGGGTGCCTGTAGCCCGTCGGGACGGAGAAAGTCCCTGTTTACTACCTGTTTTTACCTGTTTATCAACAACTACTGTCGTTGCTGGAGGTGGAATTCTCCAAAGTGACGTTTGTTCATAGAAAATCGAAGCTTTTGGGTGAGGCGTAAAAGTTTTTCCTGTCTTTTGTGCACGGAAAGGTACGTTGTACTTGTTGGTTTTGTTCACAAAACGAAATAATGTTCTTAGAAACGTTGAAATTGATTAATTGATTGATTTCAATTGAAGAATTTTGTGAAGTTTATCTTAGAACCTGGAACAGGTTTAAATGAATGGCACGAGTTCAATATTCCCTGAGGAAGAATTACTTTAAGATGCAAAACTTTAAAAGTATTCGTTTGTGTGATTTTAAGGTGTAAAATCTCTTGTCATGTTCAAGCCCATTTAATACATATTATTGACAAAGAAATTTTTTATGTGTATTTATATGTTTGCGTTTGTTTAAATTATTTAAAAAAATCAGATTCGAAAACTTCAGGTACGTTAGGCTAAAAGGTAACCAGTCCATTCGTCGTCTATAGGGTACCTGCAGCTTTTATTGAAACGGTAATCGAGGTCACATGAACCTGTCAGAAGGACATTTCCGGAAAACAATTCAGATAACCTCTGAATCAGAAGATCCGTGGGACTAGAGTTAGTTCTCCTGTTTGAGCTGACATAGCTGTCAGCAGCGCAGAAAAGGGTACCACTGGGATGAATTTAGGTGCGTTTCACTGTCGCCAGTAAGAAGTAAATATTATCCATGAAGTACCAGTTCGATACCGTTGATTCCAGAACTACATTCGCGGCGTGTGTGAAAAATTTAGATTGAAACGGTACAGACGTCCCTAGGCAGGTTTCCATCAATCCCGTCCGGATCCTCTTACGAAATGCAAGATGCCAAAGAGTTTAAACAGTAGGGGAAAAGAAATTCCTAACATCAATTTCCGATATCCCGGTAGCTGGGGTTATGTTTGCTGGATTACGACGAAAACATTATCACCACGCTGCCCAACTACGGTGCATTGGTTCTGAAATTGTCGACGGCAAACGGTCGCTTTATTTTTACCACCGGAGCTAATCTTCCCAGTGCCTGTTTAATGTTGTTGGCTTTCCTAGATGGTAGTTCGAAAGGAGATTCAGGACCGTCTGGTCGTTCTGAAAAATTCTGTTTTATTTTACGGCGTCCGTTTTATTGATCGCCAGAGCCAGCGAAAGTTGTTCGAAGCTCACCGATTCTAAGACGGGAGCACATTGTGGATGTCTGTGCTATAATCTGTTTTTAATGAAGTAAATTTTGATTTGTTTCTTGTGTCTTTTATTGCGAACGATAAATACTATATCTTCTACTACTTTCGGTTGTCTAGGAGAAGTGGATGGGCAAGTTTCAAAGGTAGTTTGAAATAATCCTTGAAAGTGTTCACTTGTCCACTCTTGGAAAATATAAAAAAAAAAACAGTGCGTGAAATATTTTAGTTGAGTCTCATGAAACTCTTGCTTTTATTTTGCAATCAACACATTAATTTATGTGGTATTTTTTTCTTTTATCAAATGACAGAATTATTCCCTTCGCTGTTTGAGCGGAAGCTCCAGTGTAGCCACATTAAGACAGGCCGCTCATTAAGTGCCACACACAAGTGTCATTTAGAATCGTGCACATCCTTGACCGGCCGGTCGGTAACCACATGCCGACGGAAATCCTCGACCCGTTTGTCGCTCTTGGCACCGAGTTCATCTAATATTTCAAATAATTGTCAATAAACTGCACCATAATTGACCACATCAATAAATTTCCTCCGTTCGCTCGCATGCGAATAAAATTGTCACATGCTGCGCCCGTCGGGAAAAGTGCACCGTTCGTGGTTGCTAGTAGTCGTCGAACGATTGCAACGTGAGTTGTACCGGCTGGAAAACCCGTGCAAACCCATCCCAAGGTAGACCTCCCTTCCCCCACTACAGGGTGGAGTGGTCACTTCCGTCCGATTGTCGAGATGCCGGACTTTCTTTCCGACTGCGTTAACATACACACACGTTGCTGTAGCACACTCTTCGGTGCGGAGTTGTTGTTGCCTGGTTCGAACGGCCTTGCCCTGAATGGAAACGGTGGATGGCCACGTTGTGTCGACCCGGATGGTGATCGGTGAGATGAGTGGTGAAAATTTACGCCTTCCTTTCTCGCCGGTATCTTCATTTCCGGTTTTTCCGATCAACTCGACCGGGGACCAATTCAGAAGGGTATGGGAAATGCGTTGGTTTGGTTGATGCGGAAACCCGGTTGTTTGCTGCTGGAGTGGTACGCCGTTCCCACTCACTGACTCACCACCCACAGCACCCAAAGCATTGGAAAATCGGGTTAGAAAATGCAGCGGAACGGTGGTTTGAGCAACGTGGGCTCTGTGTGCCGCACGTGATTGGAAAATTTGCTGGCCGTTCGTGACGTTGCCATCGTCACAGGAACATTGTACGGAAATTCTTTTACGATGCAGTGTGTAGCTAAAGTGCTGTGAGTGTTTGTGGCGTTGCAGGCAGGAGAAAACTTACATTTGGTGTGACGTTAGCATAAAAGAGGATTTAAAAGAGAAATGAAGTTTTATAAAACATCCTTCTTTTTCAGTATAGCATGAAAGGCTTAACGTTTATTTCGTCAAAAATATGAGAAAAGCAAATGGTATAACAACTTCCAACCCTCATGTGGTTCGTCACAGAGACTAACCTTGTATTAGAAACATGTGCTTCCAGAGTACTTCAATTCTAACCGAGAATCGTCTTAGCTGATTCCTTTGGAAAATAATGAGGCACAAATGCACTTGCACATTGTTAGCGGCATCTTATGCTCTTCGTTGAAACGGCAACTCACATGTCTTATCTGAATTATAGATGTAACACTACATCAGGATCGTTAATTTTCTTCAGCAACACTTCTGAGCATAGGAGGGAAGTTTCTTTTCGTAACTTTGTAAAGTAAACCTTAAAAGTGACAAACGAAAAGTTGCTCTCTGTCCTCAAGCCGGTGCTTTATTGTTTGGGGTTTCTGGAGAACGTGACGGCATTTACGTAAGGTAGAAAAAGTTTCCCCCAGCACAAATGATACAGAGAAAACATAATCGACTAGTGGTTCCTCTGTTGACTGAGCGAATCAAAGGATCTAAGTGCTCATTCAAAAGAGTTCAAGAAAGTCACACCTGGAACTAGGATGTAGAAGTTCTAAAGGTTGCACTTTTAAGGTTTGCAAGCATAACGGAGGCCATAAGTTGAAAGGTTTGTTTCAATAAGACATCTGTAGATTTTCCTTTTCCCCGGAACATGTTTGTGTAATCACGTTGCATGGACGGACCGGAGACTTTTGATTTGAGTTGGAAAAAATAATTTTTCCGAAGCAAAGAGACCGGTTAAACGCGTGACCAGAAAGGGCACATGTTTCCGTGTTCAAATGGTGAATCCTTAGATTTTCGTTGCATATTTTATTTTCCATGTTTGCGAGCAACAATAAATGTCGAGACCAGGCCACTCCATCGAACCGTCGAACTAACGATCAAAAATCATCGAATGAGAAAATCATCGGAAGGATTCAGCCCATGCAAACGAGCATCTTCAACAATAGTAGCCAAAGGTTACCATGGAGAAAAAAATACAGCTCTACAATTGGCAATGGTTGATGTCGTTGGCAACACTATCTGATGGAGGCGCCTGGTCGCTCTCAGTACTGCGTCGAACGATGGTTACGAAAACTATTATGACAAGCAAAACGAGTGAAATTGGAAGCACCTGAGACGCTGGGATGGGCACAGATTCACGGGTAGGCAACCTTTGCAAGTAAACAGGTAAGTTGGGCAATGCTGGCGGTAGCTTAGCGTCAAGCAGGTAGATGTATTTTTATTCATCGTTCCTTCAACGAAGCACAACGAGCCACGATTGTGTTGTCACTGGCACAACAGGTTGCGTCCGGGGTTTTCTTCGCTCCCATTATTCCCGCCGTCAATCAGTTTCTTTTCCCAAACACATCATCGTTCACGTTTTCCTTGATACTGTTGCCGCCTTGCTATTTTCCGCTCGTTCCCCGTTCGGAGGTGTCCTTTTCCATACAATCGGTGGTTGGACAATTTTTTCCACCTTTCTACGATGTTATGTTTGGTTGTTTTTCTTTTTCTTCTATTGCCACCGCGGGGCAACAACATGTTTTCGACAAATCGCTCCGTGGAAGCCGTGCCGTGACCAGGCTTTTCTTCTGCAGTTGTCATTAAAATGATACCACTCGGAGGTAAGAATGCTTTTGAGCTGTGTTTTCATTTATATTTCTTTGCATACTGGGACTTTGTGTGCATGCATAATATCTTCAGTAGGAAATCAAAGGAAAAAACATAACATAAAGCCATTCGGACGTCCTATGCACAGTTTTTTGTTGAATAGAATGATGAATGAGGTAAATTAATTTGATGACTAGATTTTCCAACAATGGTGTCAGTTTCTGAAAATTGTGCTACAAAACAAAAATATATTTCGAACGTTTTGAGAGCTTTTCTGCGTAAAATAACCCATAATGCACCGAAATCAACAATTTGACGTATTGAATTCAGCTTATTATATAGAGAATAACCTTCTGCTAAAAACAAACACTCTGCATCGTATAATCGCTTTTGATAAACTCAGTTCCATCGCATCAGTTTGCGATCTAATTAATCAGAGAAATTGAATAGGTTGTACGTTGATTGATTTGGTTTTTAATTATACGATGAAACTTATGTTCATCACTAGAAAAACGCTCGCTGGAAATAGAAAAACATAAACCATCCAGACTATGCTCGACTCGAGCCAACATTTTTGCGTTATGCTTGCTGCGGGCGGCTTTTAACCGGTGCAATTCGCGTCGAATACTGTTTGCAAATCCTTTGTCACGACGGGTGGCGTTTTTTGTGTACTCTTGCTGGTAAGCAACTTGGCCAGTATCACCTGAGGCCTATATCCCGAGTTGTCTGCTCGTGCGGTATATTTTTTGTTGTTGTTTATTATCGTGTTCCATCACACAATTTCTACTGTTCAATTCAATCAATTGATTCCTCCATGCAATCGCTGGCCGCATCGGTAGCATGGGTTTCGCGTTTCCATCGCGACCGAACACCGGTTGCTTCGAAGTGGGTGGTTAGGTTCATCGAAAGCGCATCTACAATGGCTCCCAACACAAACAGTACAGTTGCAGTTGTGCCACCGTTGGGTCGCTCGGTAGAACACTGATTGCACCGGGGGAACACTGGAGATTCTTTTCCGCTTTTTTATTTTCGCACCCGCCTGTTGTCGCACTCAATTTCAATCTCGTCACGAACGCAACAGTAAATACGTCGATAAACAATATTTTCCACCGTATTAGTTTTTCAAACAATTATTCCGCACGCTGTCTTTTGGTGTCATTGTTTTTTCTTGCACCTTTTTGTCCGCTTGTTTGTTGCTAGTTTGCTTTTTCCGTCGCTCCGATGAGCTCCAATTATATTTTTCCACCAGGCTGTGCACCATCGTTCGCGTGACAATGCGGGCGGCGTTGGGAGCGAGGCGAGAAGGTGATGGTATTTGTTTTCCTTGAATGGTTCGACGATTGGCTCGATCGTGGGTCGCTTCTTCTGTTGCGATAAAAAAAAAACACTAACCTCGCACTGGTGGAGTTTGATAGAGACTTTCCTAATTAACACACTAACTGGTGATGATATTTTTTGACATCGTTAGTGTAGTTCGTGGGAATTGTTGTTCCAGTCTGCTTCCGAAGGAGTGAATAAACTTGTCGTGATCATTAGCTGGATAGTTGAGATACGTTTCTCTGTGATTAGGATTTGTCATTCTTTATATCTTTTTAAAAATGAATCATGTTTTAAGAACGCTAATTAATGTGATTTGTATTTTGAATACAAACGAACGCCAATCAATGTGATGATTTGGCATTTTGTAACATTTATTGATTCAATGAGGTTTTTGTAGTATTTTATACCATTAGTAAACTACTGTACTTTTAATGTTTATATATAAAGGTACAGAAGTCATATCCGTTGACTTAAAGTTTCCGAACTCAGTACATAAATGCACGAGTCACAATAAATTAACGTTAACTGTGAACTGGCAATGTTGGGCTGATTTCTAAAATTATTAAGTCATATTAGTTTAACCATCGTTTTGTGGTTGATTTTATACTGTTGACTACGTCTGTCCATTGAGCGATCCGTTATAGAGGGTTCCAGTAAGTCTCAGCACGATTTCAAAATACTGGTACGGACTTGTTTTTGACTTAACGTATTTTTCTTTTGATTTTTATGTCTTTTAATATCTTCTACAACATGTCAAGGTAAATATTGCCAATTCCATTCATATGTAAGCCAAGGGACGAATTTTTGTTCTTACACTTCTCATTAGCCTTAGCACACACTGTTAGCCTCACATCTAGGTTACTATTTCCATTCATTTGAAATTTTTCGATAAAATCTATTTCTTTGACATGTTTTTACAAATTTATCATTAATTAGGATAAAAAATATCTAGGGGTATGGCTTAGGGACTGCTTGAAAGATTCGTCTGCTTGAGAACGAATTCTACCATGTCGGCATTGCATCACACTATCGTATCCCTTAGATGATGTAGTGCTCCCAAATTCGGCCAAAGCAGAGCTAAATGATAATGTTTTCTAATCATACGAAGTAGGTGTCGAATGCTTCAATTTCCTAACCCAAACATCCGCTGTCATTGTATCGGTCATCACAAATGGATCCGAAACCTTTCAACAATCTCAAATTGTTTGCTATACCATTTCCTTTTAACGAAATTTTTCGGTCGAAATTGATTTGTCGGCATCCTGAATGATTTGCCAAGAACGTACCGTGCAGAACTGAACACGCGAAAGGATCTTAACATCAAATTTGACGAAATTACACATGCTGATTTTCCACGAAGTAGTTTATCTTACTTACGCGCTCTTAGTTTGATCAACGTAGCTTGTTTTTCTCTTCTTATTGGCGTTTCCTGATTTCACAACAATTTATGTCAATCCTCGATATTCTTTGAGGTTCCAAGTAGTTTGACTCCATCTCATGCGGAAGCATACTTTTCTACGTACTATAACGTATGAATTAAAAAATAAGACAAATTTTCATCGACGATTAGAAAAAAGTTAACCAAGCTAATCGAATGAAGTAAATTTTATATTAAAGTAACATCACTTAAGTACTTATAAAATATTCTGACGGCCAGTAAGGCGGCCATAGGGTACTTGGTCGAAACTTCAGCCATAGCCGACAAACTAATCGTGTAAGGATGTTTTTCAG
>KE525275.1:797120-825221 GCA_000441895.2 Anopheles sinensis | reverse complement strand
CGGCTGAGTTTGGCGAACAAGAAATGTCTGACAAAATCAAACAAGTTCGTTCCGCGATAATGTTGGAAGTTTTTACACGTAATCAAACGTAATTGGTTTGCTGTTTTGGCCACCGCGGATTCAATTTTAATGATAAAGTTGGCAAACTTGTTCTGCATTTCAAAGAAATGCTTCTCTTTATGTTACTTTCAACAGGAAGTTGCTAGCATTTTTCGGTTTTGCAAAAAAAAGGATAAAATTTGTCTACTTTTTTAATGCATACGTTAGTTACGAACGAAGAGCCAGGTTTACCTCCAGATTCAAAGAAAAACCTCTATTTATACTTTCGAAATGCATTCCGTATTGCTCCGTTACTTACAAATTTCGTTTTGATCAACTGAATCAGTGCAATGCATGAAGATATTTTTTTCAAATTAGTAACTTCATCCTTGAAAACTAATTCTGAAAAAACAAAGGAAAAGCTGCCGAATGTATTCGAGATAAACCTTTGATGTTGTTTTTACCCAGGATGGAATAGTTATAATGGCTAAAGCTTCTGTATATGCATTCTAACCGGTGATTTTTTGTTTTTTTTGTATTAGCTTTTATAACGTTACGAATCTTATCTTCGGCGAAAAAAAGATAGCCCAGATGACAAGCATAAATAACTTAAATAAGCAAAACAGATTGAGGCAAAAATCTGGTGCGAACCACAAACCCGACCGGGCAATTAGCGATAGCACAACACACAAACACACACACACACACACCGGTTTGCCCGTAGGAAAGTCACATACTTTCATAAACAGTCGGGTGTGTAGCCAGCTGCACCGGTGGCGTGGTGCATCGGAATTATTTTTTAATTTCCCAAGCACCATTAAGAGTAGTGGTTTTTATGGCCACCGGGTACCAACCCTGGCGGGGCGTTTCCGCCATCCCGCTTGAACGCCAGAAGGTGCCGTAAATTTGTGTATGCACACGCATAAACATACGGGATACTCTGGGAAGAAGCGTCTAGAGCGGTTTGATAAGACGCTGGAAGGAGGCGCAAAAACAATGGCGAAACACAGTGGAAAACACACACAAAAAAGGGCTAGCCAATCGCTAGTTTATAAAGCAAGTTGTGCGACGACGAGGACGACGACGACGAAGCGGGCGAGGAGAAAATTTATAACTCCACACCGAACCGAAACAGATAAAACGCTGGCGAAGTGGCGAAGGGAACGACAAAAAAACTTTAAACGGCGAAGTCTGTGATGAAGCAACCACGGAACGGAAAGGGGTACGGTTAAAAGTGCGGGTGGTGTGTGGGTGAGGAAAAACGTTGGCCACATTAGAAAATACGAGCATCTTTCCTCGGAGCGACGGATGGCGCATAACCATCGGCAACAAGTTCAAGCACGACGGGTTTACGTTTTTGGGTGGTAATAAATGGCATCCCCGGTGAAGGCGAAGTCTGCGGGGACCATCATTGTGTGTTCGTGTGTGTGTTCAAGAGGGTGTTTTCCCTGAAGAAAAGCACCAGTACGAGCTTTTCGCCAACGTTGGAAAGATGTCTAGCAACAGGCGTTTGAAATCTGTTGCTTCACCTCGTGTCGCTAGGACGATTGTAGCGTCGGATTCCGCACGGCCGGCTTCGTTCGACGGGCTGGTGTTGGTGAGCCCAATCACAGCGTAGGCTCCCGGCATGAAAATGTGTCAGTGTGTGCGTTCGTATGCCAGCAGTGCAGCAGGGAGCAAAGGGTCGAAATGCGAGCGAAGAAACCAAAAAAAAAAAGCTTTCGCAACTTTTCCCGCACACCCGGTTTTTCCCATCCAATTTCCCCTCCACCGGAGATTTTCGGGGTAAACATTGTAAGCAAGGAAAAGAACGAACAAACCACCACCTGAAATGGGAAACCTGTTGAAAGCTCGCCTGCTTCGTTCGCTTCGTGCTGCTGGGAAGTTCGGGAAATGCAACGTACGAACGGTGAAAGGCGAAGGGCGGGTGCTTGTTTCCCATCCGCTAGCACGAAGTTTAACAAGTTCTCCCGTCCTTGTCGCACCGTTTCGAGCGGATCCGATGCCGGGTCCTGTTGCTTCGGAGCAACAGGATTCTCCCTCTCGTTTGCACAAAGGGGAGCTCGAGGAAAAGCCACGACACGATTTCCGAACGCACGACAGCCGGAATCGTAGGGGAAAATTGTGGAAAACCCTCCGAAACGAAACGCCAATGTGTGTGTATTTGGGTGCTTGTGTGTTTGGATACCTGTGCCCGTTCGTGAAGCTGTAGTAGTGAAAAGGATCCCCGAAAGGATCGGCGAAAACGGATGGATGTTGTTTGCGCTTGCACACCTTAACGCACGTACACCGATGCATGCCAAAAAAATGCGCGCACACATGAGCACGAAGCGATTGGAAGGGAAACGGGAAGACCCAACTCATGCACGCACCGACCGGATGGAGTCCTGCAGTGCAGTGCAAGAAGCGTGGTGAAATTGATACATTATCAAAATGAAAATGAGAAAATAACACCCGCCCGGTTGATCCAGTTTTCTTCTTCATTTCCGTTCGACCCCGATTCGTCCCCGCTCCGCACCCTCAGGGAATGCTATCTTGTGGTCGTCTGGAACGCATCACCAGGTTGCGGAAGGCCGTCAGACATTTCACCCTTAAGGATGTTTCGAGCCGATCCCTATTAGCCTTTCGGTTACGCCACCGTTGGCCGCTGGGAAAAACTCCCCGTTGCACATACCCTGCCATATGTGTATGGAACTGTATGTGTGTGTGTGTGTGTGTGTGTGCAACTCTTTTGCGTAATTGAACCTTACCGATTGGTGTCTCAAACGTGAAACTCTTATCCTGACATTGGTCCTTTTTTCCGGTCCGACTCGGCACGTCCTTACATTTTGGGGGAAAAACCAAACCAAAAAAAAGTTGTCAAAATTTAAAGCAAGAATCCCTTCGAAGGCTCCCGAGGCACGTTCCGGCCAGCGGGAAGAAGATGAATGAAAATTACCTACTACGCCAGGGCTGAAAGTGGTGTGGGAAATCATGTTCGTGCTCGGAATAAAAGCGCTCCACAGACAGTGTGGACTGTCTCATTTTCCTGGCCGAATATTCCCAGTGCCCAGTGTCCGGCAGATGCGGTGACAATTTTCCCCCGGCGTGGATGAGGCGTTGTGATTTTTCCCCTCCCAAAACCGGTTCCATATGGTTGCTTAGGCTGGCGCGTATCGGGTTTTCTTTTCGGTTTTGTTGCGTTTTCTTCGGATAAGCCCTTGAATCATGGCTGCGGATACGGATGCCGAAGATTTTACACTGCTTCAATTTATTGCAGATCAATATTGTTTTACTCGGAGTTGAATCGCACGTGGAAAAATTGCGTTAGGGTAAGGGGAAAAGGTTAATATTTTTGCTTCACAATAACCTTTTGTGATTAATATCGGTTTTCGCTAAAAACCTCCTAAGGAAGGAGAGGATATCGCGAGGAGAGGAAATCCGACTTTCCCGGGTGGGAGGAAGGAAAAAGTTTCGCCCTTCCAGGCCGAACATTACTCGCCTCAATTGCCAGCCCGAGCCAGCGGAGGCCTATTGCTTGTGCGTGCCGTGGGGGTTTGTTGTCTTGTACCAGTACCATGAACCTTTTAGCCACGAATACCCCACTTTTCATCACATCCCCCTCCCCAATTCTCGTGGCCCCCCAGTGTCATCGCTGCGTATTATGCGGGGTGAATCGGTTTCAGATCTGGGTTAAGGACCCTCGAGCCATCGTGCGCTAGCGGGAAGACGCAGCAGAAATCCTTTTCCCGATGCGTTGCTGGGGACGCGAGGACGGTCACTGTTTTCCGAGGTTAAAGTTATACTTTTCCCCCCTCTCCCATACCCCACGATGGGTCAACGCCGGTCCGGGTGGGTGGAAGCTGCGTTCGCGTTGAAGTGTGAACCAGTGTTTATGGTGTTGGGAATGAGTTTTAATGGCACTTTATTTCATCAGCGATGGTTGAAGCGCCAATTGTATCGAGCAAACGAAATAATGTGCCGGTGTCGGTGTGTGGAAGTGTGCATTGCCGCTGGAATGGTGGTGAGTGGGGCAAATTCTTCCGGCTCTGGACGTTCGCGTGGATTGAAAGTGATTAAAATACTCACAGGAATCTCAACGCGTTTGAGGTGAAATGAAAAGTGCGTAACTGAGAGAAGAGGGTGAAAGGAAGGGGGGCTTAAAGTGCGGCATCGCAAACTTAATTTAAAGCGAAGGGTATTTCGAAAATATTGACTGTAGTCCGATTCCGTTGCGAGTAAATCTTGCTTAGGGATCAAAGGGTTTAGTAGAGTAGATAAATTCCTTATCGTTTAATATCAAAGTCTGAGGTATATTGATGGAAAAAGTGTTATAAATTTAATGATCAAGTTTGTAAGTGATAAATCTTAGCTGAATATATTGTATAATGAAGTTAGTAACTAGTGGATATGGCAGTGTTAATCAAAGTCTTGTTATCAAAAATGTTTTCTTTTTTAAATTCAAGGCTTTCATTCGGTACGATGGAAAGCAACGGGAGTTGTCTTACGTTTGAATGATTGATATCTAATTATTTGCGAGTTGAAAATGGACACTAGAGCTGGAATGTCGCGCCTCTCCCTCATCTAAGATCACGATTATCCACAATTTAGAAGTACGGCCTTTGCTGTTCTTACAAGTAATTTGAGAATATTTGTGATAAAACATTTCAGGAATGATGAGGCCACTTTTGTTGAAATCCAGGAGTTGTAAATCTGTTTGTTGCGAGATGAGATGTCTGTTCAATGGAAAATTAAAATGAATGGCGTTTGAGCTCCCGGTAGCTACGGAATGTCCGGATAATTTGAAGATTTTTTTTAATTCACATTTTGATCGAAGGTTTTTGTATACCTTAGAATCACATCCTGAACGAATTCATATTTCTCATTCCATTTACATATAAAGTACACACTCCAAAACATACAGCCGAAATAGTTCCTCGCGTTCACTCGAATATGATTGTGTTGCTTGGGCTGTTTACAGAAACAATAAAGCAAACCTTCGATGCACCGAAAGCAATCCTACGTGCTCCTCGATTTGCATCTTATGCACAAGTAGCTTCGGGTAACGAAAGCTTCGAAATCTTCGAAGATTTGCATTTTGCCTTAGAAACATGGTAAAGACCGAAAAAAAGAATGGAAGAGAGTATCGATGCCGATCGAGGAAAATCGATTCAGATGCGAATAATTTACTTTGTTGCTAGCCTGCCTTCCATCCCTCACTCTCCAGCGCTTCTCCGTGGAGCTCGAAGCATCGAAGATTACTGGACCGAATCAGAATTCGGATGATTTGAACCGGGCGCCGGCCGGTGGGGAAAGACTTTGCCAATGGTGATCAATGATGCCGGGGGTCCGCATGAGACGATGGAAATATTTTCCCATTTTATGTATGCATGTCTGCGTACGCCTCCTGCCGAGACCATGGGTCATGGAAGGCATGGTTTTTTGTAGCTCTTCGTTACTTCTTGCGTTCATTCATCTTGTCCTGTCTTGGGAGGAGTATGTGTGTCGTTTTTTTTTCTTTCTTTCCCGCCTTTACCTGGCTGGGGCTCGGGTTGTTACGGGAAACGTCTTCTTCAGATATGTAGATGTCCCGGTGTACCTGGCAGCAGATTGCAGCGCCATGTCCGTAGCCGTACAGCGTTTCTTTTTGCATGCGGCATGCATCATACTTCGGCGTTCCTTGGTTCAACCATAGTCTCATGCACTTCTTGTAGTCTTTGTGCTTCGCTTGATCGTGCTTGCGGCACTGGAAGGAAGCTGATTTTCCCGTTTAAACCTTGTATCCAATCAACCGTCGAAATCCGTGCCAGCCACCACCGATGGAAGCATATTGGTAGATAAGGGTTCATCTGAAGAAAGTTTCCATTCTCTTCGGCTGGCACGGTAGGATGTGTTTAATTTTTTCGTAGTGATTACAACATCTCCGGGAAAGGTTCCTTGGGGAATGGTTTGGTACTTGTAGTTTGTAAGAAGCTTCTCATATGCTTCCGTTTCCCCTCTCACAATTCCGCAACATGGAATGAAAGTTAAGGAAGTATTTTTTTGAAACACGTTCTTAAAAATATATGAAAAATCACAAGCAAACATTTCTACTGAAATGCATTGCACCAGCCTTTTCTGCTAATGACGTCGGGGAGTGTCTGTACCGGAGTCAACTTGCTTGTGATCAGCCCAGGGAGTCAGTTTACCAATATTTTTCTCATGAGGGGAAATAGGAATGAAATTCCATATCCGGTGAATGCTTGTGACGCAAATTAACTGACGGTTTGTGCACGGAAGTGTAAACTGGGAGTGCCAGTTTTCTTTGTTCCCGAAGTGTTACGTGCAACGAGGTGCAACCTGGCAAACTGGCAAATCAAACGGATAATGTGCGAAATTGGTTGTTCTAGGTGAACTGAATGATTGGTTTGTATTTTGTGCACGTGTAGAGAGGATTGAATATAGTATTTCTGGTCATTTGGATTACTGATGGGAATAACGAGATATCTGACATTCAGAGATTATTGCCTGTTTATTGTATAACATTTTTGGAATTAAAAAAAATCAATGGAGCTTCATGAGCGTGCAACTTATTTTCCTTTATAACCTCTTTGCTATTTTCAGTTTCTTATATGTTAATTATAAATAAGTTTCTTAGAAACACGCCACCACTAGAATATTTCCGGTGCATTTTCCTAAAACATATTCAACGCTAAAGTATTTCTTCTTTCCAACTTTCCCGACCTTCATGAATGATAAATGAGTGTATTTATTTTAGAAACTTTTCTACGATTGCCAAAGTGCTATCGTACCGAAATTCACCATTCACAGCCCCAAAAATGATGAGTTCTGCCTCATGACAGCTTCATGTTTCAACTTTGTTGACGAATATGAGAATATTAACCTTTCCCCCCTTTCGCCGAGTGTACCTTGCGCCTTCCATCGACGAGACACGAATTCCGAAAATCCGTCTCCTGGCACATTTAAAACTTCAAACAACAACTGCGCCTCCAGCCGGTTAGAAACATTTTCTAATCACTCTAAAACGTTTACCAGTCATTTCGTGGGTTTTCTCGTCAATCGTATAGGCTGAAGGGGGTTTGGGTATTTTCACTTCGCATCGGAAAGTGACCCTTTTTTCTGCAAAACACGGTGTCGGAGCTGACGGAGTTTTCTTCAGACACTCTTGTGGCAAGAGCAAACTCGACGAGCTCGATGGCGAAGGCGAAAACAGTGCCCTTTGAATCACTACGTTGGCGATTGTTCTAGGTGAAGGTTTTCAAAAGCCGATGGAGACATCTTGTGCGTCTCGGAAAGTGGTTCATCTTTCCATCTACCACTTTTGGGGAAGCACTCACTGGTCGAGCCGGGTACAAAGAAAGGGTGGGCTTATTCTAGATGGTCGACGCATCAGACAAGAGAGAGAACCTTTCGCATTCCATTGGACACCAGTAATTGAACTCCACGACCCATCACCCCCACCACAACGGTCGATTCGCATCGGGGGTTTCCTTTCGAAGGCCAGAACACCATATGGAACGGCCGGAAAAATTCTGCAACCGAATGCGACCGGAGCACACATTTTCTTTTTACCACCGAAGCATGAAGCAACGAACTTTGGAGTAAAAATCTCCGTACGTGCGGCGGACGTGGTCAAGGGGCGGTTGGATTAAAAGAACAATGTCTCCATATGTTTGTGTGGGGTAAAAGAGCCCACCAGTGTGGCGGAACATTTCGGATCTTGATGCTTTGATGCTGTACATTTTCTTCACTTTTCACCGTTGTGACCGTTTTTGCTGCACCGAAAGAACGAAACATAAAACCTCGGCAAAGGAATGGAATCCGGATGATACGGCTCAGCATTAGATTGGTTCGATGGTGTCGGGAGCGTTATGCATTGGTTGACCTTTGTGCAGGGTATTGTGTTACTGGTTGTTTATTGTAAGGGAAAGGCTTTCGAACGGCGTAGACAGTTTTCTTACGAAACAGTGGCATAAACAAGAGGTTTTAATTCATGATGAATTTTTCCAAACATTTGTCTTTTAGATGACGGGTGTTTTTATTGTTATTTCAACTTTGTAACCCAATTGCAACGAAATAGAAAACCATTTTTCTAGTGTTAAACAACCTCAACCTCAACGTTTAAGTCAATCATAAAAATAATCTAAAAGGAATGAGAAGTCCCGTTTGGGGATGGATTCGAGCGAAAAATGTTTGGTCGTTTTCTTTAAAGGAAAAATCATAGGAAAAGGCTTCGGTTTTTCTTCTTGCCAGACGATGGAAAACCATGATTTAAAGCAAGAAGAAACCTGTTATTTCAGCGCTGTGTATTGTTGTTTTGATTCGATATAATATCTATTACTTTCATAAGATACCTCATGTCCTACGCCGTGTAATTTTCTAGTTCCTTCAAAATGGACTCTGAGTATTGAGTTGCTGTTAAATTGGATTGAATTGGAAATGGGTTTGAATCTTTCAGACTCGTTTAATTTGTTTTCCAAATTTACTATATGTGTCGCTGAAATTGAATATGATTGGAAATTGAATTTCAACTTTATTTCAATGATTTGCTTGTGAGTAAGACATACTAAAGCACCAGATTTTAAACGTCCAACATGTTTACTTTGCATTTAATCGTAGGTTGGAACGGTTCGAGGCCAACATGAGCCAGCAAAGGCAATAGAGCCCACGACCATACGGTACCATACGGCAGCGACTGGATTCGCATTCGCATGAATCATGTGGATTTCGGTTTGTGCCGTGAAATGTGGGTGACCGAGGCATCGAGCCCAAACGTAGCGGCACAAGGGACACCCATGGTGGGGTAAGCATGTGATTAAGCCAGTATTGTGTATGTATTGACGTGCAACAACAAGCGCCACAGGGGGGAGCAGAGAAAGCAGCGCGATGATGGAAATACGAGCACAAACAGCCCTTAAAGTAAAAACCCCGGCGGAGGGGGATGGTTCGCGTCCCAAAAATATCGGTGGGCAGGGAGCAGAGAAGGGAAAGGAATAGGAGTTCTTTTTCCAAACTGCCCCAATACCATCACTCACCGGGCGAAAGGGGAGGTAGCCGAAGCAGGGAAGGGCTCCAAGAGCTGAACGAGATGCGGGTGTGACATCGCCGAGTTTGGAGTCGTTTTTCTTCGCGCCGTCCAACGAATGGAGGGACAGGAGGGAAGTTGGAGATGGAGAGACGGTAAAGGGCTCCGATGGGTGGAAATGCTGGCGTGCCACGTGTCGTGCGCAAACGCGCCTCCGTACGCAAACCGAGCGAAGCGCACACCAAACTGTTGCTGCTTATCAACAGGCGGTTGATGTAGGGTGGCTTCGCCCTACACACAGGGTGCGTACGTACACCACGGTTCGTTCGGCTTTTCTTCGGCCCGGTCGGCTGCTTCGTGCCCGGTTCGTGTCGGGGCACACCAACACCAGAAAAACCGGAAACTGCCCAAGCAGTGAGGGTGCGTTTCCTTTCCTCGCTTTCCACGAGGGGAAGTTTACAAAGCGCGAGCTCACCAACGGTACGCACACGGGCGAATATTTTCCTTCAACCCCCTCCACCCCCTACCCTCCCAGAAAAACGTCGTCCTGTGGCGCCGATGAACGATGGCAACCGGGTTCCGCCGCCTAGAACGGGAAAATGGGCACTTTTTTTAGAACCTTACTCCGGGCACTCGAACGACGTGTCAGTCGTCAGTTGGTAGCGATAGCAGTAACATCTCACCCCAGACGGTCCCGCAGAGGGAGCTGGCTGGGTAGGGCTGTGTTAGCTGAAGTTCCGGTAGTGTCACAGATTTGTCGGATGTTTTCACGTTTTTTTTCCTTGTGTTTGAAGCTCTGATTTTTTCCTACAATCTTATCCTCCGCTTGAGTTTGACCTCCGATTGCGATTGTGTTGATTTGAATTGCTGGTTTGGGATAGGAAAGTGTTGCGAAAGGTGCTGGGGTTTGTGTTTGAACAGTGACATATTGTGCAAATGGGAGGCACAATTTCGGTAAATATGAAGCCAAGGTAGTCATCAACAGTAGAGTAAATCGTTAGTAGTTAGTAATCATTAAGTAGAAAGCTTTTGTCTAGAAAACCTTTCTAAAGAGTTTAATTTAAAATATTGTGTGTAGTGCTATTTGAAATCATTTGGATTTATTAATAGTTGTCCTTTTCATCATAGGATATCTTGCAACATTTCTGTAATCAAATGAATTAAGCAATGGCTATTGGAATGTTTTCCAAAGTAAACATATAAGGATTGTTCGCAGTTTGCGTTTAAAGTTGGGCTTCTTAAATAATATTATTCTTGTATTAACTGAATCGTGCAGACATCGTGATAGAACAAAGTTTTGAAAAAGAAAAGTTGTCAATAACAAGGCTGATGAGAGAAGGATACAAGGAAGGATTAGTTTAAAACTTAAAATAAACTTAAAAAAAAAGAAAATAGCCGCTATGCATCAGAAATGCTCACCTCTTCATAATGATCAATGTAAAAATTTAAACAAAAACAACTAATCAAAACAGATTGTACGGTAAAAGTCAACGAAAAAGAGGTTGCAGCAACAGAGGAAATGAAAACTTTGGAAAACCATGGAAAACATCGTACAAAGAATGGCAGCCATTTTCACCATTCAGCCCACAACACCACGCTCCATCTGGTGATCGGGCGCGGTTGACTCTCGCTTGCCCGTGTTCTGTTGATTTAAGTCTTCATTTGCTTGAGTTTCAAGCACACTTTGCAAAAAAGAACGTAAAAAATGATAAAATGGTGAGTTTGTATTTGAGGAAACCAACAGTCCGAATGGGGTGAAGTTTCCAGTCCGTGTTGGTTGTTTGTCTTTTGATTTTCTACCCCGGCCAGTAACCGTTAGGGAAAGCAAACCTCTAGCTCGAGAGGATCCAGATGGTAGACTTCTTGAGTGTTTTTTGCTAAATTTTTTTCCGACTTGTTTCATACCCTGGCGTGTTAATATCTGGCGCAAAGCATGCAAAAGGTAGATCACCAGCCATGTTGGTACAATGATTTTTTTTAATTGCAGGAGTTTCTCTTTCAAATTGTTAAATCACTTTTTAATTACTCATTTAATACAGGAAGTAAAAGCTGATTGAAAAAAGTCAACTAGTTTTTGTTATGTCGCTAGTGTTTTATCTCATTGAATTTTCTATCTTACTTTACGTAATTGAAATTGAAACAAACGAACGTGTTTACTTGCAGTTTAAAGCCTTCGTAAAACACTTTCACTTTCCTTCAATGCCATCGGTCGGCACTTTCATGTGATGACGATGTAATTTAATTAATTTCCTACAGGGTATTTAATGAAGATTCCAAGAAAAACCCAGCTAGGGCCTGCAACGCAGGGAGAGTAGAGCCGTGCAGAGCACTATTGGTTAGGACAACATTTTCCCATCCTTTCAATCGGCCATCTTGAGACTGATGGGCAAACGATTGACAATATTTTTCCAATTAAAACTCCAAGCTCCGGCGCATCAGGCCGGGTGGAGCTCGCGACAGTTTTCCGCACTTTCAAACACGTCCGGATGGATGGAAGGGCAATGGTGAGAGGATTATTTTGTCAATATTTTCCTACCCCACCAACACACCGGCACTTGTGGTGGAAATTTTTATACGCGTACGAGGTATTTTTTTTGTGTCACTGTGATTGACTACGTTTTGTTCGCTGACCAAAGTCCAAGTAAAAGTCCTGTCAAGTGCATTTCGCGAGCGTGCTTTTTTCCGAGCAACTCCAAGGGCGACCGGAAGCATGAGTTTTCCTTAATGGAGGGGGAGGAAAAATCACTGTTGATGGTAAGCCCGAAACGTGAACGAACAACTTGTGGTGAAACAGACGAAAGCTAAAGCCCTGGCAGAAAAAAAAAACAGAGAAATAGAAGCACGAAAAGGAAATTGAAAAGTTGTCGGTAGGTAAAGAAAATAAAAACCAAAACGCAGAGAAAGGAAAAACAGAAACCAATAAAAACAAGAAACCTCTCCCGAACATGAAGCAGAAGGTACAAACGGGTGCCATCGCCAGACCTTTTCTCCGATGGCTTCTTAACCGTTTGGTGAAAGTTAGGTTTTTGTTTTACTTGTTTTCCACCCGTTTGTTTTCCCACCGGTCCCGACTCGCCCCATTCTGTACATTATTTCATTATTTCATTATTTTCCACTCCGTTCATGTCAGCGTCCACCGGAAGCGTTCGAGTGCAAACACTACACACCGGACCTGGCCAGCAATGGAACCAGGAAGTGCTAGTGCGCGAAGCAGAAGGGAGCAAAAATTGACATCATGAAAAATTTGTCCATGGCTTTGTTTTTTTCTCCCATGATGTTGTTTTCTTTTTTGTCGATCAACCAAACACACCGCAACACAGCGTTTGGTGTTTGATTTTATTTCCATCTTCCTTTATCGCTTTCCTGGGACACCGTTCCAGAACCCAAGGAAAGAGAAATGGAGAAAAATCTAATAAATCGAGACCAAACACGATAGCGAACGAAAAAAAAATCGTCGGGAAAACATAGTAAAGCTCCACTGAAAATCATTAACGATCCCCCGAATAAGTTAAATTGAGTTAATAAACTATGAAAAATAGAAGACACCGTCTTCCGAGCGCCATTGAAGCACGAACGTGTGTGACTGAGTGAGTACGTTCGAGTGTTTTCCACTGAAAGCGAACGGGCATGTGAAAAGCGAAGGCGAGAACTAGCGTATGAACTAATTTTTCCCCCGGCCGGAAAGGGTCACGCCTGTGTTTTGTGTTGAAAGGATTTGATGATTTTTGAACCGGAAGTGCAGTGTAAAGTGGTGCTCAAGTGACTCCAAAGGGTGGCATGAACAAAATGGCCAACGGTTAACAGAACTCCACGAGCCGAAACAAAACCCAGGTCGTTTGCTACTGGCCGAGGACATTTTCTACGCTTCGGGTAAGTGAGAGTTTGATCTCATTAGTAGTTTTTAATTTTCCCTCCCATTTTACAGTAGGTTGCAATCCTGAAAATTATCTTAATTAGAATGACGGCACTTGGATGGTTCACTTTAATTGCTGCATAAAATTTTATTCCTGGTTTTTCGGTCCACTCTTCGGGCAGCTCGTCGTGCAATGAGTCTTCCCCAAAAACACGGTTCCTGAACACGATATGAGACACGTTTAGTTTCCTTTCTCTCCATGCCCCTTCACCTACCCATTTCCGTCAGCTGAGTGTCCTACAATTTAGCGCCAGAGAAAACGGCACGAACTCGAAACCATCTAACGTGTTGGTATTTGTTGCATTCGCGAAACAATCTCCTCCCGTCCATCTGCTTTCCCATTTTCCCTGGAGACGTCCTTTGCACGGTGGCCCGTCAGGGTTTTTCCGGTTCGGTTTTTTTCCGTCCGTGTGGGTCTCCGGAAATCATCACCTTCCTTTTTCTTTCTGTTCTTTTCCCCTTCCCTTCCGTCCCCGTCGGTGAGGACTCTGTGGGTTTTCGGGAAACGCTGGCACGAAAATTCAATGAATGAAATTTAATTATGTCTCCAACTTCCAACTCCATGCTCGGAGACGCGAACGAGGGCGAACATCTACCGCTTGGATGATGTCGTTCTGCTTTCGGTTTCATTGCTGCTCCAGTCCGACAGACACGTTGGACGTAGTTCCCGTAGTCTGGTTGACTTTGTCCACGTGTGTGTGTGTGTGCGCGTATATTTGTACTCCCTCGTACGCCAAGCGCAACTTGTTGAGCACAGTGTTTGTCACTCCGTCTGTCGCTCTCGGTCCGCCGGGTTTTGGCTGGTTTGGAAATGGTTATGTTCGTTGTTATCCTTTTTTATTCTGCTGCTTCCACTTGATAAAATCATGCCATTTACATACCCACCAAACCCGGTACGTTCCGATGCATCCCGCCAACGACCCGGAACGGATCAAACACGGCAATCGCATTGTTCGCCTTTTTCCTCGCCCACGACGATGGGTGATGGGAAACTTTCCGGTGGCTTTATGCTCCGTGACACACGTGCTGTGGCGCTTTTCCGTGTTTCACAGGATTTGCTTGCATCGCTTATTAGTGCATCCGTTTAACACCCTTACTTACTCTCCAGAAAATGCTTGCCTTTCGATCGAAGGAGAAAAGGAGTTGGGAAAATTTAATAAAAACATAATATCGAAGAAACGATTCTCAGAAGGTATTCTGTTTGCTTTTTTATGGACGGGGAAAGAATGTCGACAAGGCACTCTGCTATTACTTCTACGGAATGTGGAAATTATGGTGGATGAAAATTCAATGTTCCCCAAGAAAGTTGTGGTTATTTTTTCTGTTTTACGATTGCAAAACTATTCCACGGTTTTTCATTAACGGAACATGGTTAAATGACATTGTTGAATGAAATACATTACGGTACAATTATGGTATTCTTCATCAGCTCTTGTAAAAATTGCACGTGTAGTCTGTAGCCAGGAAGATCTTTTACTCAAGCAATCATTTCCACTGCGAATTACCCTCATTTCATTTGAGCGAATCGTTTTGGGATCATGGTTAACCAATCCAGTGATGAAAAAGAAACCATCAAGCATCATCGTTCATGTTTTCGACATTATTTGATATTCGATAACCATCACATAATATATCACGTGCCTCGAACGCTCCAACAACGATCTGCTTGATTTCATTTTCCATCACAGAAAAGTTTAAAATTCAACGAACCCCACTCGAGTCGTGAGGCACGCACACATACACTCGTACGTTCGAAAAGTGAGTGCATTTATGGGACTTCTCGCATATCGTTCGGAAAGCACTTTAACGCCGTAGCGCGAGCGAACGCCCTGAATATCCGCTGCCACCGCCGGCGTTGTGGAATGTCATTTCCAAGTCTCCCCAGCATCCGGGTCGTCGCCATCCGCCCCGTTAGAGCTCTCCTCCCCCGCTCCCCCGGTTTTCCCACAGCCACTTGGGCACGAATCGTTCGGGGAACCGCTCCGAGGGGCGGAAGTGGTCGCTTCCCGGGGAAAACTTCAGCCCAAGCTCACGTGTTCCGGACACATCTACACTCCGCGCCGGGTACCGATTGTCGCTTCCGCACTCCGCGTTTCCCCTTGGCCCCGTCGATGGTAATATTAAATTTAAACAGAGATTCCTTCATCCTTTCGCTGAAGGTTTAGTGCGGATGTTCTGCTTCACCTCTCATTGGGGAAAGACTGGAACATCCTGTCGGTGCGCTAAGGGAAACTAGTAAGCCTAGGAAAGGGGGAAAGCCATTGTTGATTTTCGGTCGTTTTCCGTTTCATTTCACAATTTTACTGTACGCCCGCCCTTCGCTCGGTTTCGGTTTCGTGTTTGCCTCTTGACGAGAATCGTCCCTCCTTCGGTCGCTGAAAGTCAAACTCATAAAACACAGCGCCGAGCACTCACTGCCGTCTCTGGTGGGATATTTATCCGCTTTCAGCGTGGACGTGAAGTTCGTATGTGGCAGCAGAAGCAGCACCCAACGATCGGTGGAAAGTTGTGCAAATGGACTGTCATATGTCTGGAGGAGATAAACAACAGAAATGAAAAAAAAGGAATCGCCACGAAGAGAGATTGGAGTATGGAAAAATCGTCCATCTTGTGCGACACAAAACGTCCCACTCGAGTGGGTGTCGAGAAGTTTTTGACTCCGGCCAAGATTTCTTTTGTGTGATTTTGCACACGCGAGACCATCAAAATGGATTCCTAGAATATATAACATCTCAACGAGCTCGTTTTGGTTGTAAATATCAGCAATCAAATGAAAAGTATTCCTGTATGGAAAAAGGTTGCCAAACGAATTGAAGAAGATATCATTCGATACGCAAGCGTGCTTTAAAATCTCAAATTGATAAGACCAATAAGTTTAGACCTAGACCTAAAACTTCTTGCCATAAAATATCCGTTCAATGACTAGTGTAAGACCTTTTTTGAGAAACAATCACTTCGCCAACTTTTCCCAATACAAATGCACTTGTGACACCCATTCAGCTGCCCTTGTCTGCCCAAGGAATGAGAACAATTTATAACGCCACCGTCCGAGCCAAAAACGCCGAGGTGACACTGGGCAGCGCGAAACCCCGGCGCTTGCCAGGAATGACATAATCAGAAAAGATGAAAAGGAAATGGAAATAAATGAAATTCCTCGTCACCGGACAGTGCGTCCTGTTCAAAGCTGGAAGCCCGCTGCAAGCCAGGAAGAGTGCGAGTGTCCAAGGACGGGCAAGCCAATCCGACCGGAGCAGAGCGTCTTCTCTTTTGCGTTTGACCGGAGTTTCGCTTGGAGCGCTGGAACCGGGGAGAACATTTTCACCACAAAACCCAGTGAAGCCACAGTGCAGAATGTTGTCCGGTGGAGCAGGAATTCAACCGAGTCGAGGAGAGGGCGAAAGGATTTTTCGGTTTTGCGACAAGCACCCAATCCCGCTTTTCAGCTTGTCGAGCAATATGCAGATCGCCGAGCGGCGGAGGAAAATGAAAGTCAACCGACTCAATCATTCCAACCTCAATTCCAATCCCGAAAACCCAAAACCAAAGCAGTCGTAGTACCCGGTTGGTTGTCAGGGGTTTTTTTTCCGGTGCGGGCGAGTGAGAGTTCAGAACAAAGTTGACCATTTTCCATTATTAAAGCCCTACTTTTTTGTTGGTCATGAGAAAGTATGATGAGAAACGGAGGTGTGTTTAGACTTTTGTATTAGTTCCGATCGGAGGAACAAAAAACACCGTGGAGGGTATGGAAGACTCCGGGGGGTAAAGTGTCAAAGAAAAGCGAAAGTTAACTCAACGGCAACGAGGGAAAGTGTCCTGACATCGGGACAAGGTGAACGATGGATATAATCATCAGTCCCTGTGTTTTTCCCGCGTTATTTCGTAGGAAGTTTGATGTTCGCTCTCTGGAAAAATGGACCACAATGAATAATTTAATTCATTTTCCAAATTGTCTAGCTATTTGTAAATAATTTTGTCTCTTGAATGCGCTCAGATGCGGGAAAAAGTTGTTTCCGATGTTTTTTTCTTTTTTCCAGGGATCGATTCAAAGAAGTTTACAAAGTAATCAAATTGACGACGAAGTGGCATCGAAGTATTACATTCCATAGGAAATTGATGAGTTTATTACTGTTTAATGAAAATGCTTTAAACACTGCTACACTTATCTCAGGTCACTTGTTATTTGGCACAGTGAACAATATAAAGTCAACTAAAGAATTGTTGACTGATGAAACAGTTTGCGAAAAATATTCAACAAATGATTGCTTTAAGCCATTGATTGAAATTGAAAATTGAAACAAATTTAATGTAGAAAACTCAACTAAAAATGTTTGATATTTCTTTTTGTAAAATTGGGCAACATTATTGTGGTACATCAATTGACAAATATTATACAACTTTTTTCTTAATAAGTCCAGTTCATAGTTTTGAGAAACATGTAGAATGAAATCTATATCACATTTCAAATTGCTTTCCTTACGTCATGTAAAATAAGTGCATGAAAATCTTTGTTTGACATTCAAACCTACACTCAAATCTGGAGAGGAAAAGACTTTTGTCGAAAATGGTTTCTTAATTTTCACCACTCGAGCCAATCGGAACCGTATGGCCAATATCCTGTAGGCGTTAGATTTCAAGAGGCGGAAAACAGCTGGCTTGTTCTTTGAAGGATGTATATCGAAGGTTGTTTTCTTAATTTTCCTTACCGTCTACGGCGATCCGGCAAGGGCACAATATGGGCAGATTTAGAACACTCCACCTACACCGTTACCCGAGCCGCATCGACGAGTAGAAAGGAAGCTGTCCATTTACGGTTTTCCATGTCGGTGGGACGCACTTTCGCACTGCCTCGGGCTGCGGATCAACGAACCAACATCTTTGTCTTTCATGAGGGGTTTTTTTCTAAGTGGGGACTTACCTTTCTTACCCCGAGTGAAAACCGGTGGCCCTCACCCGCCCGACGTTGCCGTTGAGGTGTAAGTGGATGAGAAAATGTTGTTTTCTTCATTTGTCCAGCAAGACACGGGAAGTGCGCGTGGTTTAGAGCTCGAGCTTGAGGACTTCGCCTGTGGATCCTCAGGTTGCTACTGGAGTTTTCTTTTAATTTTCTTTTTCACCCCCCTCCCGTTCATCGTTCCTTTGCGTTCCTTCTCCAGTTCTTGTATTGACTCGAAAGCACTTCAAAAGAGGCGTGTAACGTGATTATGATGAAGATAAACGATGCCACCCCGGCAACGCACGATAGCGCCAAAAGCCAGATCGAGGCCTTCTCATCCCTCGCTGCTGGGGTGTCCGGGGCAGCCGTGTAGCCATAAGGAGGGGTTCAGTTTCATCACGACGACGAGCCCCAGAGTGTCGGGAGTGATTGGAAGCGGGTCAGTGAGACAATCATCCGAGAAGGGCGAACATAAAGAAACACTGTGGCCCAGATTGGCCTGCGGGGAAAACGGCTATAGAGTGGCTAATATTTTGATTTATGTACTACAACTTCATTGTCCGGAGACTGAAACCAACGGCTCAAATAAAAAAAACGTGGCGGGAAATGTGAAGGGAATGAGATTAAGGCGACGAAGGAGCGTGAAAGCAATCGTGGAAGAGAAAAATATATTCAGCTCTCGTTTCTCAGGCCTCGGCCCGGGCACCGTTAAAGATCATCGGGCAAAAATGTTTCAATAGGAAAATTCTTTTCTTCCGGAAAAACGGGCCTATTTTCAATGCGGCCGGGCTGAGTAAATAAAAAACAATCTAGAGAAAAAATGAAGTATCCGATTGCTACATGGAACCCCAGACCATGTGTCCTATTGAAAAACTCATTCCATTTTGAGGCAGCAGGACCTTTTCAAACTCTAGCAACGATCCGAGACAAGGCGAAAAAGACGTTGAAAGAGATCCAAAAGGGGGATGTGAACTGAGAAGCAGGGAAAAGAAAAGCAAAGCTTCAGTTCCTCAGCTGGGCCTCAATCTGAACCGAACCTGAACATTATATTTGGTTATCCTGCATTGAAATTAGATTCTATTATGAAAGTATGATTAGATTTAAATTTTATCCGATAAGGTACCGAACGCATAGAACCGCCGGGGGGTTCGATTGAGAACAGCGCGGTATGGAAAGAATCGACGAAGGTGGAATAGGAGCGAAAAGCCTGATGAAAAATGTTGTGAATCATAATGCCTAATAATAGTACTAATAATCGTAACCATAAATCGATCCGTCGCAGAAGCGGCAGGAGACCGCGGACAGTTTGCAGCGATACGGAGATTCAAAACGTCCCGGGGAAGTTGATAAGCTACTGATGGCTCGTGCGGGAAGGCCTTCTAGGTCGCAGATCTTTAATTACGAAATGAATGTTTCGGTAATGGAGCTTAAAAGTGATTACGAAGATTAGAGGCAACTTACGATGTGTTTTCAATGAAGGAAAACGGCTTTATGCTGTTGCTGGAACGGAGGTGAACACAAGCAATAGGGATCATAGATGATGGTCTGTAAAATGTTCAGCTAATGAAGGAAATAAATTCTCCATCAGGTAATGAGCGAGAAGAATTCACATCTTTGAAAACAATGGGGCACAAGGATTTCTTTAGTCACTTTCTGCTCATGGGAACAATTCTTCAGTAACAATATTGAAATATAAATTAATTTAATACGTTTGTTTTGTTTTAAATTTGATTTAAAGCTCGCTTGAAATTTAATTTCGCAGCCATTTGTTTCATGAAGTAAAAGTTCAGTTGGCAAGGAAAACACACCACAAGATTTTTGTAAAGTATCTGTCTACTAACACTCACAAAAAAATTGAACAAGAAATTTTCCAAATGCCAAAAGATAAATCACAAAGGTTGGTTTCTATAATTTGTGATTGTCTTTTATAGCTTTTGAAAAACGTATTTTTTCACAAAGTGCATTTGTGGCTTGACAATCTTTGAATCAATTTGCTTTAAATGTTTATTTCTTAAGCAATTGCTACCAGTGTGTAAAAATTCTGGATTTGAGTCCGCAAATTTCTGGATGTAAACAAATTAACCATACTCGCAAAAATACGGTCTTCTACGGTAAAAAAAACCTGCTCTTCTTAGTACAGAAAAGATTTCTTACAAAACAAGCTATTGGCTGGAGAAGGAAAACTTCGGCATTTTTAACATTTTACATCAACATGCTCCGTCCCGGTGCCTGATTTTACTCGTTTTAAGGGTTCAATCTTTAGAATTTTCAAATCTTTGATAGTCAAGAACATGTACCGTCAATGATTCGAGCATGCTCGGTGTATTTTGTCTGCCTTGTGTATGTGTGTATGACTGATAAAGCTGTTTTCGCCAGAGCTTCCCTCAACCACAATCCGTCGTGTCCATAAACTGCTCTTCACTTCTAAGCTGTTGCCCAAACGGAACGGGCATCAAAGATTTTCCACCGGAATTAATGTAATTTTTTCCCATTGACAAACATGCCCGGCATGATCGGCGCGACGGAACGGCAAAGGCAAACAGCATCGCCACACTGTAAAGCCACCGCCTCTACGCCAATCTTTCCGCATGTTGTTGCACCCTGCTTCGATGGACTCGAAAATAGCAAAAGTTTTTAATTTGAACTTTTCTGATCAAACAAACTTTCCCGCGGTGCGAGCCGGTGCCGCTTTTCCCGGCCGGTGCACCCGTTGATGTTTGCTGGCTTGGAGTTTTCCGGTGGCACTTCCGGGCTGACGATGGGCTCCTAAAGGACACGTGGAGCAAAACCGGCCAGCGTCTGAGTTCCGCCTACTGGAAAGCGAGGAGCGGCGAAGGACCGAACATCTTTATTATTACAATATTTAATTTTCCCCTTCGTTTGCGCGAATCTTTAGCATCGACTGGAAGAGGAATAACTCACTGTGGCGTAAAGTAAGTTATCGTGGATTCCACTCCCGGGCGAGGGTTTCATTCTCGTGTGCCAGACCCGGTCTGACGTTGGTTAGTTTTCTCTCCGAAGCGTTGGAAAATGATACGATATCGTTGTCGTGCAGTCGTTGCGGTTCACTTCATTTAATAGTGGCTGCAGTGGCAATTTAAATTCATATCCAAACGAGTTCCACACGAACAAACACTCCACACCATCGTAGCATGGATCTTTTGTCGGTTCCATTACGTACTAAAATCGTTCGACTTATGTGCGGGATAACTGCATTGAAATCTCGGCTTGGGAATGTGTTTAATTTTCCATGAAATCGAACCACCCCGTTGGTGACGTTTTTCTCTCGTTCGCAAACGTTCAAGTTGTTACTTTTAACGGTGTCGTTCATTTCGGCAAAAATTGAATCAAATTTAAGGGTGTGATTGCTTAAGAGGGGAATAAACCGTCGAACGAGGTACAGAGAGCGAACGTTTCTAATGATTTTATGTTCTTTCAAACGACTTTTGCATCAACTTGTTCCACGGTGGGTTCAATTACATCCTCTAAGTTGTTTTTAGTCTATGGTTCGTTGAGTCGGGATGAAGTTCTCTAGTATATTGAACAAAAAATCGATTTCTATCTTCAAACGCAACGACACGACGAAGATCGATATCGGTGTCCGAACAAAGTAAAATTTAACTACGCATAATCTCATTCACCTGCTTCCATTCGAAACGGTGCCGGCGGCAGTAAAAATTTCCCACACCCCCAAAGGTGCAGGTGAAAGGAAACAAACGTGCCGGTGTGGAAGGGAAAAAAAACGCCGGAACGAAAAGAATTAAAATCGAGAACAAAAGCAGTTTGTCTAATAAATCTCCAGCTGCGCGGAAAACTATCGCTCGAGGATCCAATCGCCCTCGCGAAGACCACTCACCCTTGTCCCCGGTCGGTAGCAACGGAGAAAACGTTTACTATTTTCCGGTGATAACCACCTTCCTTTCGCGAGGATGCTTGGAAAAATGCAACCATCCCGGGAAGAGACTAAAGGGAGAGAGAAAGCGAAAAAAAAAGTTCCGGAAAAGAGAAATAACTTTGAGACACGAAATAAAATGAAAAATCCGTGACGGTAGCGAAGCACCCGGAAAGTTGGGAAAAGCGTCACAGGGGAGCGGGGAAAATTTAACGAGCAGCAAGGACACAACAACAGGTTGGAGCTCTACGGTTGAAAGTCCAGGGTCGGAGTGGGAAAGGGTGTACAGGAAATTAAAGCAACAGGCGGCAGATGCAACAGTTGGAAGCGATCTGAGCGACCTGTTGACGCCGGGAAAGGAGCGAGAGAGTGTTTGTCCTTTCTTTTTCCGCTTTTCCACTACCCGCAACCGCAACCCTGCCCGGCGTCGTCATCAAACCACTTCCGCTTTTGGCTTTTGGTACGGTTCTGTCTCGGATCACGTCGACATCCGGTCACGGTCTGAACCTCGAGCGCTAGTTGGCTACCATTTTCACGTTCGCTTTGTGCATCGGAAAATGGCTCTCGGTGCGCGGAGGATGGAAAAGCTCGGGTGGGGCTGCCGGTGTCAAGCATTTTTCCGCTCGATATGTACACGCTCGAGCACTTTCCAATGAATACATACTTCGTCAGGACGGAGGACCGGTTTTTTCATCCAGACTCGCGACGCCATAACACATCCTCCCACTGTGTGTGTGTGTGTGTGTGTGTGGGTGAGCAAGTTGGCGTAAGGATGTCGCGGTCGTTGAGGGCTACAAAGAACGTAAAATAAGCGTAGCACAAGTGTTGCACGATAGCGAACCGAGAGTGCCTGCCAGCATCGCAGCGAAAGGATCGCGCACGGATCGTTACTTGTAAAATATGGAGTTTAACCGATGCTGATTGCGCCAGCAGGCAAGGTGCTGGCAAGGTTCCGCTTGTTACATTTTCCTCGTAGCTCGTTTTTGTTCCTTTTTCTTTTTCCATCATACCGTACCAGAAGTCACCCACGAAGCGGTGCGCCATTCACAGTAAGTGGGATATTCAATCCATTTCCTCCAACACCTTCGGAACATAGGGACGGTTTTGGTCGGAAAGGGGAGCATACGGCCGATGTCCTCTCTGGCCAGGACCGGATTCCTTGGTTGACTTGCAGCCCCTAGCGAAGTGCGACGCGGGTCTCATCCTGTATGCACATTTACATTGTCCTTTCCCGGACTGCACTTAGGTGCCCGCGTCACGAGAACAATGGCCCTGCTGATTCCGTCTTCCAACCCGGCTGGCAAATGGCGCAACATCCGATCCGACCGGCCAACGAAACGGCTCTAAGGACGGGTTGTCGCGTATCGATGACCGGCATGATTTACTGTAGCAATAGCCAAAGCATAGCCCTGGCCCTTTGCTGACCAAACGCTCTTTGCCGCAACGGCAACGCGAAGGGAAGCGTCAAATGGGTTTTCCGAATGAAAGCATCCTAATGGAAAATCTGTCGTCCTGTGCTGGTGGCAACGGCTCATTCCTCCTGATGGTTGTGGCCCGGGAGTGGCTAAATTGTTACCATTGTTCGCGATTGCATTCGATTCGGGAAAGTGCTCCGCAGTGTTACCGTTTGGAAGGGATGGCCCTCGGTGGAACCTCAAAATTTGGGTCAAGTGGCATATCGCACATACCGATGAGTGAGTGAGCGCTCTTAGTGGACACTTGACTTTTCAAAGTTCCGTAACCTATGGGCTTAATTGCGGGTAGTGCAATAAATTACTGTTTGACAGGTTGTTCAATCGACTTTCGAGTGTTGTTGATTGAAGTATTAAAAATGGTTGCTGAAAAATTCTTTTTCATCCATTTTACTTATTGTTTGATGCATGCTATGAAGAAGACATGTTTTTCCTTATTTGAAACACAATTTTTTAAATTAACACTCACTGTCAAGCGCTCATTGGTTTTGACGGCGTATAAAGCAATCCTTGCAATAACATTTGTGTGTTAACATCCACACAAGATACTTGTTTTGTAGTTCTGACGAATTTTTAAAGGGATCCTGCCATATCTCATAATAGGGTAAGTGCTTCTTTAGTGATGCTACTACAAACAGTGGAGATAGTGGAATAAAATCCTAGTTTTACAAAGAAATGAACACAATAGAGTTATTTGCACTAGTAATAAATTGTTCTTTGATTTTTTAAGGAGGGTTCAAAAGATAAATTTTACCACTCCGTAATATATTGAGGCATGAAAATTCACTTTTTCCAAGCAAGTTGTACTAATATGCTGGATCTTTTAAGAATTCTTTAGAAGTGCTATGATTTCCTTCAGGCTATAAACCACCGCAAAAAGCATTGGTTTATGAGGCCAATCCATTGGTCTATGAGTAATTTGACCTTTCTGTTTGAAATATGCTTCAATAATAAAATACATTCAAAACATATTCAGTATTTTCCAAGTTTTTCAATGATAAACGGTAAAAATAGGGGTTTTTCAGAAGAATAACGGTATTCCTATCATAATTGGTAGAAAATTGTATAATATTGCGTTCTTGACACTAATAAACTATATCATACGGTTAGTTATATGACTCAGTGCTCCACTATTGATATATTTACCCTGTCTAATTAATTTTTAGTGCTTTTGAGTGGAACGGAACAGATTATTACAGAATAAGCTGCAGGCTTGTTTTTAAGTGTCGTGTTACGTATGAAGCAACTGTATTTGAAAGCTTTCAATAGAAGTAAGATAAACACTCGTTTAAAATGGATACGAATGAATGAAAACGGTTGTTTTCCTTTTTCTGCTTTTGATACACTACTTCGACGAAGTTTGGTTATATTTGACGCAGGGTAACTTTAAATCGTCTGCCAAACGTCGAGTGGGTAGGTTAAACCGTGCCGCCCACCCTTTTTTCGACAAACTTTCCCAACTGTCACCATCCGTTTGGTCAACTTTTGCTCGCAATTCTCTATCAAAGAAATCTCGGCACAAAATTTACCATCATCTCCGAAGCGCACAACGACGCATCCGGAAAACATCCGGCAGGCAGCAGGTGCGTCAAGTGAGAACTACGTCCGGCGAGCACTTTTCATAATGGCAATTTGTGTTTCAGCTCAGCAATAAGTGTGCAAGAAGGGGGCAGGGATTGCAAGCAAAGGGTTGGTAGAAATACGATCTCGAGGACCGTTCGTTGGCGGGAAGCAGGGTTACGAGCAAAACATTCCACAAAACTATTTCCCAACTTTTCCCCGGGCTGCAGTGGGAAAGCGTAAGGACGCCAATTTTCACGTGCACACAGTAGCAGTTTTGGGATAAAAGTCACTTACCCGCCACACGGTGGAAATGTAGTGTAGAAAGTGGTATCGTCCTCCACGCTCGTTTGAATCGTTTTAAGTTGAATCTCGGCGAACTTCCATTGCGATGTTTGTGTGTCTGTGTGTGTGTGTTCAGTGTTCGCCGATGCAACAGTTGATAAACACTACTTAGTTGTGTCGGAAAGCATGGGAAGCTATCGCCACATATCGTTTAGCTTTTGGCCTCTCCACGCTCCCCTCGTTGCCCCACTGTTCCCTTTCGTCTCGAGCGTGGATTCCTTCTCGCTCGAGAGGGAGTGTTTGCCTGAAATTGGAATGAAATTTGTATCGTTTTCCATCCCGCCGGGGCCAACCTCTCCGAAAAACCTGGCGAATTTCCACAACCGAGCGACAGACAGCGTTCGTACGTACGTTTGGATTTGGCGAACGGAGATCGTTCCGAAATGGTTCCACTTAGCAGAAACGAGTAAACTAACAGTTCTCCTCCTTCAAAAAACCCTACCCAACCCAACCCGTACGCCATAAGGGAGGTTTGGTTGATGTTAGTTTTTTTTTCAACTCCTACTTTGCACTTCGAATCCTTCTGGGCGGCGTCGCAAAACAACTTCTCCCACTGCCTGGGTTTGGGAACTTAAACGGACCGATTCGCCCCGACGTTGCCTGCCGGCAGGTTTTGGTTTGTTTGTGTGTTATGGGTATGGATTATCATATTACGATTTAAAGCTTATTTGGGTTGCCCTCGCCGTTGCCTTTATCGGGCCGAGATTTGGGCCGTTTTCGGTAGCCATTCCCCCACGTGGCGCTGTCTTATGCGTTACCCAGGTTTCCCAATCTCGTTTAGCATGTCCTTTTGGGTCGTCCTTTCAACACCGGTCTCGGTGCGGTCCGGTTGGCATGGTTTCACCCAAACGGTTTGTTTTTCGCCACTGTTTGCCGTTGTGTTCGTCTTCTTTTTCGGCAACTTTCTCTTCGATGTGTGGAGGGCGATGCCGTGCTGTTGACCAGTCGGAGTCGTAGTTTGCAATCCGTTCAAAAGCCCTCGGGGGGGACTGTGAGAATCTGTGTTTGTGTGTGCTTGTGGTCCGGAACATGACGATGTTTAACTTGCCGTGTTCCAGGTGGGACAGTCGTTAAGAGCAGGAAACGATCCTTTCCGTTGGAACGGCAGTCCAGGAACGTTGTGATCTTTTTCTCCCCCTTTGTTTTGTGACTTTTGCTTTGGCTTAATCCACTCCAACGAGCATCCGGCGTCCCGATTTAGGTGATTATCGGTGTGACCCCGAAATCGTTTTGGGGCCCCGAGATGGCATCGATGAATCTAAATCGTTTTGCGACCGGCGAAAATGGTTTGCATTAGTTTATCGTATGTTAGTGCTTTAAGTTGATGGCGATATTCAGAGGGTTTAACTTCTGTTTTGAACTTTCATTCCTGGCTTGTTTATGAAACATTTTTTAATGTTTTTGTTTTTGATTACAAAAAACAGATTACAGTATATTGCAAAATAAAGTAAATGCGACATTTTTCATTCAATAATTTTATTCTAGAACTCTGGTGAGTTCATTAGTAAATGAACATAAAGCTTATACCGAAAACAAGGCTATAAATGCCTTAAATTTTTTAAATGCCTATTTTTATATCGAATATTTTGAGCCAGTAGATTAAGTTTTTTGCACAATATTTTTACGAAAAAAACAAGCATTCAAATTTGGCGAATAATTACGTTCTCATCAAAAAAGAATAAACAATAATCTATTTGAAGCTTTATATTAGGATTTTGCTAGAGCTTCAATAATTAATCATAATTTATCCCGAATTTGAAAATGTTCAGTCTTGATGTTAACTGAACCGATTCGATGACCACTCATTTGTTTCATGCTAGAACACATTCGAATCATTATTAATTTTCCTAGTGATAATATTCGCCATGTTGTTGAAATTATTCTAAACATCGTTTTAAGCATCGACATCTTTATCGATCCAAAAGATCAAATTTTGTTAACATTGTATTAAGATTCAACTTTAAGTTATTGTAACAAAGTTTAAATTTCCCTTATCACCAGCCTTGTACCTGCTCGCTCAGCATCGTACATTTGCAAAGGCTTCATTCAATTAACTCGCCCGTCCTTGGAAACTTGCGCCAGGAACGATAATTTTATTGAAGCATCTCATTTCACATTAACTTCTCTCAGCCGTGCGTCATCATATTCAAATAATTAAGCCATCAAAACATAAAAACCACCATCAACCTTCTTTTGGCTGCCACGCAACGCCTCGCCACTTTGTTGATGGATTGAGGCTTTTTCCGCAAATGAAAACAGGCTGCAGACGCTTTCAGCAGACGGCGGAAAACCAACCCAGCGAAATGAACGGGCGGGCGTTTCTTGGCACACTTCGGAAGGAACGCGGCTTTCCCGGAGTAGAACCGCCTTCGCCTTTTGCTGACACGACAGACCGCACGGTCACCATCCACCATTGCAGGAGGGAGCTAAATTGAAGGATTAAAATCGTTATATCGCCCCGCTCTGACGTTCGGCGTGGGTTTTGGGGTTTTTGTGGCTGAGGATCGTAACGCAAACGCGAAAGGCTCTTCGCTCAGCGCGGCTCGGGTTAACCGCTACATTAGCCGAAGACAAAGATTTGTCTCCGACGACGAAAAGATTTAATTTAATTACAAAAAGTCACCCAAACATCCGAGCCCCCCCCCAGCACGCTTTCCATGGTCTACCCTTTTTGGGAACCACCTGTCGCTTTCGGGGAGGTTTTCGGGGTTGGGTTGGGTTTTAGCGCTGGCGCCAAGGATCAGCTTTACGGTTTGTTGGATTTTTGGCTAGCGGAACGACCCACCATTACTCGCGTTGGTTGGCAGCAGGCGTTCATATTCGCCGTACGATGGATGGAGGCGCCTGGTGGTGATGGAGGCACCTCGTGGTGATGGAGGCGCCCGGTGGTTCTTGCTCTCTCTCTCTCTCTCTTACCATCCGACTGTACGTGAGTTTATTTAA
>KE525275.1:784381-797035 GCA_000441895.2 Anopheles sinensis | reverse complement strand
CGACTGTACGTGAGTTTATTTAATCTAGCTCAAATCAGATTTAAAACGTTCGACGTACGCGACGGAGTTTGACACGGTTTGAAGTCCGTTCACCCGAATCCCCGGGAAAAGGGCTGCTTCGTGAGTAGTTGATTCGTCGTGGTGTGGTTTCACCGGAAGCACGGTGCGTCATTGATGTGCGTTCGGGAGTGAATGTTTATGTAACGGGTCACGGTGGAAGCTGGAGGCAAAACTCCGACGGAAGCCTGTGTACGATCGATCGACGGATGGTGGATGTGCTGGGCCCGAAAATAACCCCAGCTTGCGAGCAATGCCTTGCCAACCAGATATTGAAAGTGAAACCATCCTTTCGCACTCCACGCCAACCTCCCTGAACGCCAATCAATTCTCCCCTCACGCACACGTGTGGTTGGTGTTTTTGGTTTATACGTCAACCAAACGTTGACGCACCTAACGACGATACATGGTACGGGATTTGACAGCGACCACCACCGAAACACACACCATCACCAACGCCGAAACCGTGTGCGTGTGTGTTCGACATCATCACAAATCGGTTCTTGCTCGCGATTATTTTGTCAACGAACGAAACGTTGTAGGAAGTCTTTTACGCCCCAAACTGGCGTGGTTTTTGTTGACTGTTCCCGGCAGCAGCAGGGCTTTTGATGGAATGGAAGCCTCAGTATCCTAGCGCTTGTTTCCATGATTTCCCTCGTACAAAAAAGGGGGAAACGCACGAGCGCACTTTAAATGCCAGCAGGGATATCGTTTTGCGCCCGTGAGGCTGTTTGCTTTACATTAGAGTTATCGATACCTCTCTGTGTGTGTATGTGTTTGTTGTGTGGCCTTTCCGGGCTTTGAATTATTCAGCGCCTTTATAGTGATCGTTTGATGTTTGTTGCGTCTTAAATGTCATGTTCATACGACGTGTAAATTTACCCAAAACTGATACTGTTGAAGCATGTGGAACGTGGATTTCATTAATGTGAATGATTGAGTGAAGAAATATTACTAAAACAGAACATCAATGTTTTTGAAAAGCTTAATAATATTTTCATTCTGTGCCTGGGCCTTTTCTTAAGTCTGGTATTTAATAAAAAAAGTAATGATTTTATATTTTTGACTCTAAATTTGTCACAATCGTTTGTTCGGTCATGAATGACCTAAATTTTAAATAAATTGGCATGAAGAATTAACAGTTTATGTTTAAAGCATCGGCGCGTAATTTAAAGCGTTTAGAATTGATGGTGCTGTACTTTTTTCTGTCCACGTTTTATTTATATTGATACATTAATTTCGTATAGACCTGATCCATAAACATATACAGATGAAAATACAAATCGATTTAAATCAAAATTTTGTAGATTTTTTGTTTGCAAAATTTTGTTAGAGAAGGAAGATTCCCCATTTCACTGAAAAAGGTTCTAATATGTTATCGATTACGTCTGAACGAATTCAATTCTTCATTTTTGTTATAATAGCTTAGTATTACTATATTCTTTCGTTCGCAATTATGCGCTTGTTAGACATGTTTGTGTCGTACGGTACAACACTTCCCAGCAGGACCCTCGAGGGCTGGGCTGCAGAAAAAGCACCATTCTGTCGCCTTGTAGTCCATGCCCTTCCACCCTCAGCACGAGTACATGACGATTAATCAAACAGAAGCAAAAAGGCTCACCGTACACAGTCCTCAATTTGATTCCTATTTATGACGGCACAGGCTTACGGGTGGGTGAAGGAGCACCGAACAAGCACAAAGTCATGTCGTGAAAGCAAAATGATCCTCCCGGAACTCTGGCGGGATAAGCAGCAGACACCGGAAAATACCGTGTCACGAAAGCGGAAGAAAGCCGGGCGGCATGCGGATAAATGCCAACGCAATTAAACCGGGGGAAAAAACGGGGCTTACCATCTTAATCAAATCGAGACGGTGGGAAAAGGATGAAAACATGACTTGGGATGCATTAGGGGGAGGCTCGACCATCTTTGATGAGGGGGGAAAAGAAATAAAAAACAAAGAAAAATACACACCACGAAGAATAGCAACCGGCAATGGGCGGAAAATCGATGGGCCAACATGGCAACACGGAAACCCATAAAAGCTCCAGCCTCGGTAGACACGTAAAATCTTCCGGCCTCGACCGGCTGATGCCCCAGTGGTGGTAGTACTGGCGACAGTGTGTATGAATAAATCCTTTAACATCCTTCTTAACACATAATAAAACACATTCACCAGACCCGTCGGGAGAACTCCAACTGCTCCACCAATTCGCTCCGAAACGCTCTCCTTGCCCCTTCTCGCGCGTGAAGGAGGCTTTTCTTCTTTGTTGCCCGGAAAATGGCAGCCTTTAGGCCGCACATGGGACGACTGGCAGGTTTTCTCCCACCCCCTTACACATCAGCGTTTGAGTATGCATACGACGACTACGGGGAGCGTGGCTGCTGGCGTATAAGCTTTCACAAACGATCGCACACTCATAAAAACCTCGTTCCCTTTGAATTATGGATATATTCACTTGACTTCAACTTGAACCCCTCCAGCAGGAGAAAACGACCAGTGGTGGCGGGGAAGGACTAACATGCTACAACATGGTACAAGGGGTTGTGGGGAGCACCCAAATAGTCATACGCGAACAGCGCATCGTCGTCGGGCGCGAAAGCCTACATTCGCAGCACACCAAATAGAACAAGAGAAAAGAAAAACTATTTCGGCAGTGTAGTACATTGTGATTTTTCGTACTTCTTTTTGCATTCACTTTTTCCACGGGCTTTCGCTCTTTCTTCCTACCCCCAGGAGCCTTATCATGCCTCCATTGGAGGGGAAGAGGAGGTGCGTTTATCCGGTGGGGATTCCGTAATACGTTTCCCTCTGAGCATGACATGGTAATGATGACACGAGGCTGGCGATGATGCTGTCGCTCAGCATACAATCATACGATGGGAGGGTAATATGTTAGGGGGACTCCTTTGGATCACCGTACGTGAATCAACTGGTGGAAAAATACACAATCGGGTGGGTTGGCTGGAAAATGACTTTGGTTTTCGGCCTAAGCGAAAATATTGCAATGTAATATTGTTTGTTTAATTGTTGCTTGTTTGCGATTACGTTTATATTAGGATTTTTATATTAACAGCAGAAACTGCTTAAACTCTCAACCATGAAGATTAGATACAAACCAGAATAGGTATTTATAGACAACAGAAAATTTTCAATTTTTTTCAGCTATATTACGCACTTTTTCTCACAAATAGCTTAAAAGGTTTAGAAATTAGAATGCATATATTAACTTGCGCTCCAAATTTCAAAAGTGTAAAGCTTTAAGGAATCAATAGTTTAAATGCTGCAATACGCAAAGTGTTTCTTATTTTATTTTATCCAACATTCATTAAACATTATAATTATGAGATTTGATACTGTTGAAAGGTGGCAGGTTCTGTAGAAAAAAGGAATAATGAACAAAATTACAATTTCGTAAAACTTTTTGAAAATGAAGAGATTCATGATTGCACTCCGATTCTTTATAAACCTTTGAGTTTTGATTCATATTCAATTGCTACAACAAACATCCATGCATCAGCTATCATTGCGGTAGATCCTACTTAGAGACGATTTTTCTACTTGACCCGTTTGGTGTTCCTACTTGGCGGTTTGGCGATTTACCATCAAAAGCTTTGCAGTAGGCTATTATTGTTTGATATTCTACGTTCACTGCCGGAATTGCTACCTGATATGTAAAACGCTGTAAGCATTATGTTGTTTCGAATTATGCAGCATATTAACCCGTGCTCCATTTTTCAAAAGTGTAAATTCTTAAATAAATCAAGTGTTTAAATGCTGCTGAGAAATGAGATTTGATATTCATAAAAGGTAGCAGGTTGTGTAGAGAACCACAAAAATGAAATTATGAACAAAATCACGATTTCGTACACCTTTTCGGATATGTAGAGATCCATGATCGTACTCCGAATATTTATGAATCTTTGAGGTTTGATTCATATTCCAAAATTGGAATTGGAATCACTCAACCTGTTGGATCTTTACTTAGAACAAATTTTAAAAATTCGTGCTCATACCCCACCACATGGGACTTTTCGAGTAACCCTCGTAATCCGCGTGCCTAAGCCTAAGGCAGATTGCATTCCGCTCCATCATCGAATCCATTTCCACCGCTGGCTTTTCCGGGCGCTCGAGCGCGCTTTTGCCAGGAATGGTAAACGAATAAATCATGAGCCCTATTATGATCATTGTTATTATTACCGTCAACATTTGCCGAGTTCACAAGAGGTGGTGAGTGTGTGTGAGAGTGAGGGTGTGTGTTTGTGATGCTGCTCTGGGGCTGAATTTGTGTGGATTGTTTGTCGAGTTGGCTGGCATCGGGCTGACAGGCCATGTTATTGTTACCTTCTCTCTTCATCCTCATCCCTTTGCTTCTTCTCCCCTGTCTCGATGCGCCGTCTGGTGAGCCACGTGTGCAACATAAAAGTAAGCGTGAATGAATCTCCCACAAAGCCGCAAAACGATTCACTGCCAACACCCAGTTCCACTCAGCGTAAGCTGGCAGGCCGGCGAATGTTTTACGACAAAAAGAGCCGCCGGCAGGATAAACGGAGCGCACGATGGGCACAACTGGAAACTCACTCTCACGCTTCATCCTGAAATACCTTCCGGAAAAGCCGCAGATCGTCAACACTCGAGCGCAGTGTCGTGTCTTCAAATAAGCCTCGGGCGCCCGTTTCTCACCTACAGTTTGTCTCCGTCTCTGTTGTTTGTTGTGGCTGCATTCTTGGCTTCGTTTATTTTCCACTCCCACCCGGGGTACCGGAAATGCCGGAAAGGACATATAAAATTTTACGACACCTTTTTCGGCCTACGAGACGGTTTTGCCCCAAGCCAAGGCAAAGAGGGGTGGCACGGAACAACGGTGGTAACAAAATTTCCACCGATTAATTTGCAGCTAATTTCCTTGGGCCCGAGTCTTTTATTGCCGCCCAACCCTCCAACCCACCACCCGGGCTTGGTCATGGGTTTTTATTGAGTGCGAGCGTGATGGAGTTTTATTGTGGCTGACGATGTTGCCCGGAAAAGGGATAATTGGAGTGATAATTTTTTATTGTTTCCTTCGTGCTTTGGTGCTCCCCGTTTTTCTTTTTTTTTGGAACGAACGATTTTGTGGATAAGACTCCTTGAGCCGAGCGTTTGTGACATTGATCGGGAGTGTTAGTGTGAAGATTAGGATGATTGGATCGGGCGGAGGTTAATGTTGTTTTGACGTGTCGATATTTGTGAGGGAAAAAGGCATCGATGTATGGAATATCAGTTGACATATTTTTTTGTTATTTTTAAATGGGTGTAAAATTAAAAGAAGTAAAGCATAAATCAAATTGTTATCAAAAGAAAAACATGAATAATAATAAGCATTGGTGATGATTTTTCCTGTTCCCTTTCACATTTTTGAGTGAACTTTTAAAGGGTTGATTTGTTAAATTAACGAAGAATAACGCTACTTGATTTTTACTAAATACAACATAACAATTAATAAGCGTTCATTGGCGGTCATTCTTCCTATTAAATTTTAAATGGGAAAATATTTTCTCACAATAACCAACACAGGGCAGCAAAATGGCCACAAAACACATGCAGATTGCTTTATCATCCACCCCATGGGGAGGGTTTTTGTGTGTGTGTGTGCATGCTAATTAATGTTTTCCTTAATAAATTGTCCATCACCGCCCCAGGTCCCGCCCACTGAAACCGTTCCCTCTTTGGCCGCTCAACAAAGGAAATGGCACCGTTTAATCAAACAAACCATTGTGTGACTTTGCATGACGGTCATTGCTTCCGCCACGGTTTCGAACGCGCGCTCGCCCATGTAACCGGACTCCGCTTACTTCCTGTTGGGCGGAAGCAGACACTCTGACCACCCGCACCGGACCCCCAGTCAGACCGTTGTAGCACCCCCGAACCGAACCACGAGCGGGAGCGTCTCGACTCTTTTGCGCTTATCGGTAAACTTAACCCTACCGAGTCAAGTTGTAGTCGATTGAATACCACACGCCATTAAACCACCCTCGGACATGACACCATCCTACACACACCCACAGACACGCTATGGGAGGTACGTTGGGTTGCGTTTTGTGGTTGTGTTTTTGCTGCTAAAAATAGGCGTTCGCTTTTGAGCATAAATTACGTGTAAATGTGATAACTATTCGCTAAGCGACATCATTAATTAGAAGCTCCTTTACGAAGTGCTGTTCCCTTTTTTATAATCATTCCCAAACACAAAATACAGTCCCATGGAGAAGCCCTGTTTGCGTGCCAATACGTTGTGTTTTGTAGTGCATTTCGCTGAAGTTGATTGTAGTATATATTTTATCGTAAATTTCGATTCGGTCGTTCGGTTTTTCTAACATACCGTATAATAGTGTGTGGCTGTTAAATAAATTACCTTTGTTAAAGTGGGTGCAGCTTGTTTCTTTACCAGACATGTTGTCGGTGTCTATGTCCGATAAGAACGGCGAACACATCCCCGACAATGTGATGCAAGAAGAACCGTATTTATTTTTATGACTCTTGCGTGGCAGTTTGCGATTGATCAAATAATTGAAAAAGACAAGTTTAAACGGTTTGGTTGGTCTAGAATTTCGATGTTTATTTGATTAATGAGGTACTGAAAGTTAAAGTAACTCTTAACATCACGATTAAAAACTTATTATGCCGTGGGGAATGGAACCTTTCATCACTAATAACATTGTTTTCTTTTAATTACAGGTCTCAAAATAAACTGACAATCCCAGTTTAACTAGTGAGTATCATAAAAACATTCATTATTCTTATTTAAACAATTTTCTCATGACGTCATTAAATTCATTAAAAAAACTTGCTTGAAACAACGAAAACTTCCTACCAACTTTAATGTTCCAAAGCTACTTTAAGGTAGTCGCTAGTGCCTACAGTTGATTGAAGTCCATTATGAGCACTGAAGCTTCCAATTCCATCCACTGACTAACTTATCACTATCATTGTCCATTCGTCCGCTTCCGCCAACCGACCGATGAGTTCCTCTAATGGATCGCATGATAAAATGTAATCCAATTACCATACCACCACTAGTGTGAGCCATCCCAAAATTCAATCCCGGCACATTGGCCCGAAAATTGCAACCCTTGAGATGGCCTCCACTCTGCGGAGCTGCCTGCGGTTTGGCACCCGAGAGCTACTTGTTGGTCAGCTCGTATCACCGGCGTTCGGACCGATTGACCAGACCGGAACGGAGAAACGAAGCATCGGGCGGGGATCTTGTCCGTCTGATTGAGCGCCGGCACGCCCGTGGCGCAACGAAGGTCGCGCACATCGGAAAACTTCCGCGTATGGCAACGATATTTATCTAATTATTCACGAGTGCCAGTTAATTTGATTCCCCGACCTACTTCCCAGGACGGTCCCAAAATCGGGGAAATGTGTGAAAAGCCGACCGCAGGATACGCTGAATCGTTCCGGTTCAGCTTGGGACACCGATAACGCACACTCATGCCATTGGAAATTTGGGAAACGACAGCGCTTGGTGTTCAGCTATCTTCAGCTGGCCTGGTGCCGATAAATGGTCGAATCAACCAGCACTTTGCGGTTACAGATCTGACGATCCATCAGCCTTTCGGGTTTCCATCCGTGCTTCCAAACTGTTGATATGCGTAGTTGCAGGGGTATTTTTACGGTACTGTGTGTAAATAACCCCTTTAGTTGTGTTAGCTAAACTCAGTCGACTGATTATAAGGTCATCGCTCGATCATGATAGAGTAATATTTATATTAAAAATGATATCCTTTCAGTGAACTGACTCATTTGTTCCATTAGGAATATAGACATTTTTATAAGAAACTTCAAAACAATGATTAGTTTATGGATAATTTTGTATTTTCTGGTATGTTTGCAACATTTCTATCTTTGTTTAATACTCTTTAATATATTGTGAATGTCAACTGGGTAAAATTGAATTAAAAAGTCGAATTTATGTATTGTGTGTAATGGACACATTTGAACGATTTGAGCAAATCAAAGAATTTTTCATTGTAGATGTATTTAAATGAATTAAAAACTGAAGAAGGGAAAGTTTGACATTTTGTGGAGAAAGAAAGGTTAACCAAGGCCAAAGCAAAAGTCATGTTTCGACACTTTACAAAGTTTTACATTTTTTAAACAACTCTATTCAGAAATTACCTAGGGGACTGCTTCCACTTTCCCAATAATAAGAAAAATTGAATGTTTCCCGGCCGTAGCGTTCCTAAGGATTCATCTTATTTTCTTTTGAAACCATAACAAATCTAATAAGGAAATTTCTAATTCTAACGAACAAATTAAATATGCGCTACAAAATTTTGCCACATTTTACCTTACTTCCTAAATCACCCCACCAAACTTTACTGAAATGAAATTTCGGGTTCACACTTGTTTACCCTTTCCTTCCACATGTGCATGTGTGCTCATTTTCTAAATGGATGTATGTTTAACCCTGCCCAGGTCGGTTTGGCCGTGGCACTCTCGTAAATTGTTTCGTTACTCCAGCAAACAATACAACTAGTATAAATTTTAACCTTCGCAGGTTTTCGCTGCTGTTGGGCTAGTTTCAACCAAGTTTGCACTAACAAGAAATAAGCATAAAGTTGGCTGCGACTCGTAAATTTAGTCTCGTTTCGATCTCGTGCACCGATAGAAGCTGGAAGAAAAACTAGTTCCCTAATAGGGTGACTTCCACGACGGTGTACATCATATCCGCCGCACGTCGGGTGAGCGGGTTTGTGGAAACCGATTGCATCTCGTTAGAATCCGGACAAGATTGAATTTGTAGAGGACCGGGAGTTTTTCTACCTTCCCACAATTGGCTACTCGGGAGTGGGTGCCGGAGAAGGCAAAAGGTTTTCCGGCCACCTCAACGGCTAGACACTGTAACGTCCGCAATACCGCAACCGCAATTCGAGTGTGGTGTTGGATCGCGTGTTGCGGCGACAAAGGAGAGCAGTTTTTCTGGCTACTCCTTCTCTGTGTCTCCGGGCAGGACACAATCTCGTTGGCCCCAGGTGGCGTTTTCTGGTGGTGGAAAGAAGATTTCTCCACTTTTTTCATCCATTTTCCCCGACCGACCCCATTTGTGGGCGGAACAGGTGAGGAGGTCTTCGTCGCGCCGTAACGGGCAGTTCCCGTGGGGAAGGTGGAAGTTCGGGCTGGAATTTATTTACCAGCTACATTATGGCTTTGAATTTAATTAAAATAAACTCTTTTTTGTGTGCAGACTTCCCGACTTAGCAGTGGCTAAGCAGCGGGAAGTAAGCAAATGGTGTTGTTTACCCAACCGTTTTTTTTTAGTGTGGCGGTCTTTTTTGTGTGTGTGTTGTGCTTTCAATTCCAACAAGGAAGGATTCGTTCACCGAGAAACCAATCCTTTCGGGCATGGGGATGGTTTAAGTTTTTTGCTATCTTGTACCCTCTCCGTCTACTATCTTTTTCAATCTTTCATTCTTGTCTTACATTCGGAGGATTTAGTATTCGTTTTTTAAGATGAATCTTTACCTTGCAAAATGGTGTAGTGTTGTCGACCTGCTGGAGAAAATCTCGTCGATTGTTTATTCCACAAGTAGTAAATGGTTTTATTTTTCGTTGCAAGCACTGTTTCTGCTCCACGAACCAGTAAAAACTTCTCCTTGTTGTGGTCGGAAAAGAACAAAAACACACTTACACAAGAAAAGCAACAGAACCGTTTACGTCTTCGTACGTATCCTGTTCCGGGAATCGGGATGGTTCTTTTTTCCTTTCCGCTTTGTTTGCTTGCTGCAGCCATTTGTTATCTTTGGTGTTGGTGTTGAGCACGATTGCGGGCCGTTACCGGGCGGAAAGGAAACTGTAAGCGCGGAAAACCTTCTACCGGTGGGAGAATCGGTTGTCTCGGCACCGTACACGTTCGCCAAAGGAAAACATCTATCTTCATTAGGCCCCGGCAACATCTTCGCCACCACCGCTTGAACGCCCTGAAATCTGGAAATAACATTCGTACTTCCGAAGTGGGTGGTGCCGTGATTCAGTGGGAAAATCGTTCACTCCACCCGGGGCTGCTGGGGTTCTCTCCAACAAGGCAACAAGTTACCGGCACACAAAGTCAAACTCTCGCACGACGCCTTTTTTCATCTTTACGGTTGGTTTTTCCTTGGTTCACCGGGCGTGGATGGAGCTGAGTGTCGTTTTTCTTCATCCTCCCACATCCTTCCGGTATGGTGACGGTGTCCGTTTTCTGAGGGCTTAAGCTGCCACCATTGCTTGAGGTGGACAAATTTCTCCGAGATTTAATTTAACGGTCACCGTTTCACCTCGCCGTGCAGCGATCCGATCTTTTTTTTCAGGCGACAAAATAAGGACATCCTTTCCGAGTCGAACGGAGAAAGTACATTCGGTGAAATCTTGCGCCGTTCCTTCTTCGGTCCAACCTGACCACCACGTTGGTATTCTGCGTCCGTGGAAAACGCACAGGACGTTCCCCAGCACGTGAACGGCTCGTTTATCGTTAAATTTAGATTAAGATGGAGTTAATTGTAAAATTTAATTTAGCGAATAGCTAAATAACGAACATAATGAACTGTGAAACGGCCAAACGCAGCACCTTTCTTCTAGGATTTGTTTGCGTCCTTCGGGGAAGAGATACCGGTTGGCGCGCTTCGGTGGAATTTACGCGTTCGTTGAACGCGCATCCTTGACGCGAAATGAAGATTTCCACCGTCTTCGGTCCAGGGGTTGAAAAGGATTACCGGCCACGACGACCAACCGTAAAAACATTAAAAAGGCATGTTCGAAGGATTTAGGATGCGGCATCCCTCAGCTCTTCTTTACGCTTCGCTTAAGCCGACCAGAAACGGGAGAGCCATTTGCATGATGAGAATTAATTTTCTACGCCACCTTTTCCTGCCTTTTGTGGGTGGATTGGGTGCCTAGGATGTCCGTTCTAGAAAATACACCCGAATTGTTGCCGAATGGCTCGCTTTGGATTTGGAAAATCCTCAAGAAGCTACTTGCTGATGGCCGAATTTTTCCTGTTTTATAAGCAGGAGCCCTTTTCGTAGGTAGTTTAATTCTGAAACAATATCCAGAAATCAAAGTCTTTCAATGAGTGCGTGCCTCCTGACATGGCGTGGGTATTATCGATAAACGGCAACAAAGTGTTGAATTTTGAAAAGCCAACGCTTATGCCATTTACAAACATTTCATATCATTTTGCTTGAATAGCTTTTGCAATTTTTGTCACTGCATTCAATATTGTGAATCGTTGGTGAAATTCTGAAAATTATTCGATTCCGTTCGGTTTTTATAACATTAAATGCCTTTGAATGAAAGATAAGTTTTTCACGAAATGTTTAATTTTATTGGTGAAAACGATCCTTTGTGATTAACAATTACAAATTTCGTTGAAAAAATCAACATGTTAAATATGGCATATTAAACGATTTACAACGGGTTGTAGTAAAAATGGCAGAATATGTTATTGTAAGCTTGCCGGAACGCTTGCGAACACTATTCAGGTTCAGTTTAGCAGTGTTTTCTGTGAAATTGGAAAGTAAAATTCAATCGTTCCCATTGTTTTTAATTTTTTCGGGAAGTGTTGGTTAGTAGCATCAGCATACCAAAGTGATCATAATTTTTGATCGTTCGTTTCAAATAATAATGAGGCTTCATGTGTTAATTTGGATGATTTTGATCCATCTTAATTAGTGCCGTTCCATGGGATGGTCATTGCGGTGAATGGTTGAAACCTGTTGAAAGCCTGGCGGAATATGTGTGCATCATTTTTAAACTGCTTCCGAACGTAACCGGACACTAGGTTACCTCCCGTTTTTCAACTCATGTCATACCGTGGGCGTGCGCATCCCCTCAAGTGCACAATTAAATTGCACACCCTGCCAGAAAACGCAACCACTACTTTGGCCACCAGTTGTAGGTGTGTCTGTGTGCGTGTGTGGCGCATTTCCTCCCACCATCCCTCCTAGGACAGGGATAAGAATGGTCGGAACGGTGTATCACGGATTTGCAAACAAAAGCTCGTAATTGGAACATTTTGAGGTTGGCTTTTGCTCGTGGTTTTTTGGGTTTCCCCCCCGTTTCCAACTCTCCTCGATGGAACGGCTGTGGAAAATGCAGTTCGAAAGCGAGAGTGAATCCTTTGCAGTGGTAATATAAAACAGTGCCGCATGAAAAAGCCCCCACCGGAGTTCGGAGTCTGTCCGGTCTACATTTTCCAGCCACAACAACCAAGAGCGTAGTCCGGGGTGAAGGTATCGGGAGGGGAAACCGGTGAAAAAACCACGGCCGGTGGTTGGAAAATCATATCGACATCAAAAGCGGTATTGGATTTACTCTTCTGTTTCCATTCCAACCATCCTGACAGTTCCAGTGTTCGAGCAGAGCTGGTAGGCTTAGTGTTGTGCTTGACCATCATTTGCTTTATCTCCCTTTTTCCGGAAAACACAATGGATCAATCACGGGAAGCATGAGCCAGAAACATATGATCGTATTTAGCGGACAGCAAAACCGGCAACCCCTAATGGTCAAACATTGGTCGTTGTAATAACAATTGGAAATTTAATAACTTTCATTAGTGCTTTGTTATTTGCATTATGCTG
>KE525275.1:766042-783642 GCA_000441895.2 Anopheles sinensis | reverse complement strand
AAACATTGGTCGTTGTAATAACAATTGGAAATTTAATAACTTTCATTAGTGCTTTGTTATTTGCATTAAGCTGAACCCTCTGTTTGCTTTAAGCNTAAACTGCCTTTTTCCCTTTGTTGGACTATTAATAATGGTAATAGTTCCATCGGTAGGTCAATTATTTCACGAGATGTAGTAAAACAATAACAAAAAAACACATGTAACGCCGCCGGATATGTCAGCTTTAGGGGCTTTCAATATCGTGGATCATTGAATGGTCTTATTGAGAAATAATGAAGGTATTGTGCTGTTTTGTGCGATATTTTAATACGATTATGAGTCGTATTTGAAAAGAAAAATAGAGATACTTAGCTAAGACTGAAGTCCAATCATTTACAGCTGAATAAAAGGTTTACTGCATCGATTTTAAAATTCAATGGTTTGTTAGAAATTGACTTTTATCAGAGTACAACAATAAATGAATATTGAGGATTTTTTAAATTATTTCTCAACAGTTTTAACAGTTTTTGAATCAACATCTACCAGAATTAATCACGCATTAAGCTTTTCTTACCATTTATATTTTATATGATGAACTTGGAAACAGATTCAAAAGTACCTGTTATCGTTAAGATCAACCAACATTAGAAATCATATTAAATGATAGCTATCACATTATGTGAAGATTTACATGTATGTGGAAAACTTCGCAAAATTTGGAAGTATATAAATTCCTTCAAAAGTGTGTTGAATATTGTGATCCAACTGATTTAAAATACAAACAAGTTTCGAATAGGACTGTCATTGCTGGTGTTTTAAGTGAAAAGTTAATGCCCTGGTTAGAGGAAGAAAAATGCACCTTCGTAACATTTTGATGGCTTGAATAAAACCGAGCAGTATATTTCGTTTTCTATTTGATGCTAAAAGTATGGAGCCGATGCAATAAAATAAATAAAGTTTTTCTTTCGATCCGACGTCGCGTCCAATGTGTCGAACACACAAAGTTGCGGTTGTGTTTGACGTCCTTTTGTGCTACGTATTTTTCCCGCCAGATCCTTGTTTCGTGCCAAACTTATTCAAACATAATCGGTGGAAAAATATCTCTGCACGCTTTCTTCTTTTCTACCACGTGTCGGAAGTGGAAAGCTTCCTTCCTTCCTTCCTTCCTTTCTTCCTTCCTTCCTTCTTTTCGTGTTTGGTGTATTGAGTAAGCGTTAGGGTAGGGTCCAGTGTTGCTGTTCCGCCTGTTTGGGAAATGGAAATGAAAAAAGCCACTCATCGTTTCGAAGACCGGAAGAACATTTTCAAAACGTCACCATCGAATGTGTGTGTGTGAGTGTTTGTATGTGAAACGCGGATGTCACCAGTAACCACAACACTACGGAACTACGTTGATCACTGAGACCGGGTGGGTCATTGTTGCGATCATCATCCATCATACGTATGTGGCATGTTTCGACTGATACAATTTTTCCCTTACCTACAAGGTCCAAGGAACGCCTCGATTGAGAGAAAAAAAATAACACCCCAAGTGAAAGAAGTGGTTCCGGTTTGATGCCTGGCAAACTCCTCCATGGAAGGTGATTTTTTCCCCACTCAATTTGCAGCTTGCGAAGTGTTTTCGAGAGCGAAGTCAGTCTTGCGGAAAAACTGATAAGAGCGTTACCAGCGCGCGTTTCGTTGCGATGTGATGGCACTCGGAACTTCCACACATATCGTTCGTTTCCTGTTGCGCATTTTGATACACGCTTCTTTCTTCTTTCTCTGGATACTAGTCTGTTATTATTATTATTTGCCCTTATCCAACTCACACTTCACCGAGCGAGACGGTGCGGGTCGTGTTGTTTTATACCACACCGTGCCATTCCTTCTGTTCCATTTCCATTTCCGATGCCACACTGCAGCTTTTCTCGGTTTTTCTATTTCCCATCAGTCTAGCGTTTCTTCCGGTCGTTATCGACGGTTTCCTTCCTCCATTTTCCACCGTACAAGCTCCAAACACTGGGGTCAAGGGAAGTGAGGCAGAAAAGAAAGTTAGCAAAATAAATAAATTTGCCATACTTCACTCACCTTTAGCGAGCAGAAGCAGCAGTAGGAAATTCTAGGCAGCGTTCGAATGTGCTTGACGCTTTGGTGGCGTTTTGAAGCGAAACTTTCCGGTGCCATGGTGAACATTTTGCTCTCGTATTTATTTTATCACCGGTAGAGTTTTCCCTGGGCTCCCTGGGCTCCCTGGGCTGTTTTCAGTAAATCTAATTCAGTTTGGATTTTGTTGTTCAACCGTTTACTTTTTATGAACGATTTGTGTTTAGAACAAAGCCAATGAGGTGTGCCGATAGCAGAGTTTGCATCACTAGCTTTCGCTTATTGCAGGCAGTGTGTGATTCCTTCTACTGTCTAAATAATTGAAGAAATGTAAATATTTATTAATAAACAATCATTACAAACATCATATTTATTTAATTTTTATATTTTTAATGAATTTTGTGTTTGTTTTAAACACTCATACCGTGACATACACATTAAAATTTATGATTTGGACGTGAATTGCTATTTTCTATGACATGTGAAATATTGGAAATATCTATTTTATTTTTAGTTTCTTTTCTACATATGTGAAATAAAAACTTCAGTGTATTAATTTTCAATTCTTTCTTCAAACGGCAATCCATTCGTGTTATCCTTTTAATTGTTCGGTCTCGCTTATACGAAAGAAAAGTTTATCATTTGCAAATCCTAGCTTCATCCACTTGGACAACTTTGCCGATCGATAACGGAACGGCCGATTGTTTGCTGACAGCGTTTGCGTTTGAAAAGGCTTGTGCATCCTTCATCTGGCCTGTAGTGGATCTCCGGTACGATAAACTTTCATCCAGCGCCTGGTGGTTTTTCGCGCAACGAAGATGAAACGTGGAAAAAAAATCGTCGGCACCGAACCGGCAAAAGGAAACACTAACCAATCAACTGTCAGAGCATATTGATTGGTTTGTTTGTATTGACGGCGGAAAATCCTTGCCACGCCGGACCCTGCGCGCCATGGCATAGTCGGTGGTTGGAATAATTGTCACGGAGGATAAATAATTCGTGCTATTTTTAACGTTTCGGGAATTATTTGATCAATAGCCCAACCCGATTGATGGAGAAACCGGCTGCACTGCTCGGGAAAAGGATCACACTCAGTCTTTGACGGTCTGGTGCCGCGTGCAAACCAGCTCATTCCCGGACCACATTTATTGATTCAAGCTTCGGAAACGAATGCGAACGCAGAAGAAGCGTTCGCAGGCTGTTGGAATGAACGAACTCAAAACGTGACCATTGGCAGCCAGAATGATTGATTTGACGATGGCTGTCTTCTGATGGTGAGATTTTGCACTCCCTTTGCTTTATTTTGCAAACGTTTCTGGTCTCTTTTCGCCTTTCGATGCACTATTTTCTGTTTCCTTGAAGACAAAAAATATCCAATGGAGGTTTTCCAATTCATCGTAGATTTATTCCCGACATTGAGACAAAACTCTTTGGGACAACAAACTATTATCTGAAATTTATGAGTCATTAAAAGAAAAATTTTAGAGACTTAAAATTAAATGTTCATTAATTAATAATTTCTGGTATGTGTTACTTGTAACTAGAGTGTCTGTCTTTTTTATAGTTTTTCGTTGAGAATGTCTACAAATAAACGCACATTTAAAAGCTGTAGCTGTATTTTAAAACTTATTTGTCAAGTTTAAGACTAAATTTTTCTATTACGGTTCAACGATTGAAATACGAAGTACAACAGCTTATTTCACGACGTGCAGTTACTATTTGCTCTTTAGAATACTCATAATTTTAATATCATATGTTTCTTATTGATAAAATAAAGGAATGGTAGGGAAACACAACATGTAGAAACAAAACAAAAACTTTTTATGGGGTGAACAAACCAAGGTGTAACATTTGCCATCATCAATCATTGTTTCACACCTTCTGCTTTCCAAACAATTAGCGCCCACAAGGTTCTAATAATTCCGCTTCTTACGCCAAACACCTGCGGTCAGCGGGAGTTTCATAAGACTCTCCAGTCTGAAAACTGGCAACGAAAAGAAGCAATAGAGCTGCCCGCGTTGAAAAGGAAACCCTCGAAACGAACGCCAGGAGGTTGACCTCCAATGGGACGGTTTGTTAAGTTTGGCAAACAGCCGCAACAATTATGCACGTTTTACGTACAACAAAACCGCAAGCACGTGGAACACGTGAGCGAAACATTATGGTGGGGGGGAACAAAATTCTGTAAGAAATTGTAAATAAAGAGGATACACCTCATGGATCCACCATTTACTTTTTCTTTCTTCAATGTCGCACTGAGAGCAACGACAGGAAGCCCATCCAGCGCTGCGTTTCATCCTAGAAACATCAAAGAGCAGCCGAACGTCAGTCGAGCAAGGACAAAGGACAGTACGGTGGGGTGGCTTGGCTGTTTGAAATGAAATGAAAACCTACCAGAAAAGTTGCTCACAGAAGCACCGAAAGCATCCGAGTTGGCCGAGATGGAAAACTGCTTAAAGATCTGCCATTGCGCCAAGCAAGAAGGCAACGGGAACGAACGGGAAACGAAGGCTTTCTCAGTTCCAGCGAACGTTCACCTTCGCCGGCATCCACCCCGGGTGTCCCCAGACGGCACTCAATAGTCGCTTTAAGGGAAAAACTCCGCCACAATAACGTCAAATGAACAAACCATGTTTCTTTTGTGTCGGCTTTTGGCGTTGTTTGTTGGATCCTTCACCGCGCCTTTTTTCGCTTCTGTTCTTATGTTTCCCGTCTTTTATTTAACTTTCTTTTCATGTTGTATTTTTCCTCTCTCTTAACTGTACTCCTCGCATCGGCCTGCTGTGGTTTTCGGTTCGTGGTTCGCGTATTACCTTCCATCTTCTTTCCTGGAAACGTTTTGCTTTCACTTGCGTTTTGTTTTGCCTGCTCCATGTGGTTCCTCTCGCGATTTGTGCGTTGTTTACCTTCACTTTGCTCCTTTTGTCGAACTTTTTCCTTTTTGTTCTTCGTGATGGCTTGGTGCTGATACTTTCCCATTTCTTTTCGTTTTAGTTTATTTTCCCCTCTTTTCCTTGAAGTATTCAGTCAGTAAGTCTTCAACGATAAAGTTGACGGTTGGTTTTTACTTAACATATGTTTTTCAATTTTAATACATACTGCTTAAACGTTTAAACTAAGGTTTATTATTGATGAAATCTTACAAAATCTTTTTTTTCTTTCTTACAGCATTGACAACAATTCTGGAAACACTTCAAAATGAAACTACAATATGATTCAGATGTTAGCTACACTTTCGATACCTTACGACCGGAGTTCCGTTTCCTTTCATGCTATACAGGTAAAGAAAATAATTTCTCAATTTCACCAACAGTATCTTCATAGAAATGAAGTATAAAAAGTAACAACGGATCACAACGTCTCGTCGGAGAGGACCGTAACGAAAAATTTTCACTTCCGGGGGCAAAATTTTTGACTTCCGCTCCAAGAGCGTTACTTGTGTTGCCAAGAAGGAAAACAAGAAAAATTCAGGCAGCAGATAGAAATAGAGCAATCGAACCAAGCAAGGCCAGGCTTTTGTCTGTGACAGGGTGAACATTTGACAGCTTTTCACTTTCACCACGGGCGTCTTTTTCCATTCCCCCCCCCACCCCCCCACGTTTTCCGCACGGTCGGTGGATGGCGTGTAGGGTTTCAGCACGGCGGGGGAGATGTTTTTCTTTTCGTTCACCGTATTATTTATACACTTCAATTTCGCTCCTTCCACCGGAGCCGACACGCTCGCGCACTCGCCATTCTTTTTCAATTGATGATAGCCTCCAAACAATACCCCACGATCCTCGGTCGACACGGTGCCCGCGTGGAAAATATGTTTCCCGATGATTTCTGGCTACATTTTTCCACTCCATCCCGCCTTTCCCGCATTCAGTTTTCTCCGATTCGCTCCCGAAAGGAAAACTTTTCCGCTCGGGATTTATTTTCGACCAGCTTTTTATGTTTCCGTTTTCTGGGTGGGTTTTTGTCTGTGTTTGAAAAATTTTTCTGTTCATCTTTTGCTTTATTTTGACGTTTATCAACAATAACAGCATCATCACTTCAGTCGCGCCCTTACTGAACCGCTCGAGTTTCACCAGTTTTTTCGGAATCTTACCGTTCGGTACGCTGTTCTCCGACTCCGTCAATGTAGGCTTTGATTATGCCGTTCCTCCCCTTTTCCACCCAGCCGCCAACTTAAAGCCAATTTGAACCGTAATGAGTTTTGACGCGAATGGTGTGGATGTGTTTTGATTGCTTGACAACGCACGGTTGGGATGAGAAGTAGGTGATGATTTACGACGAGTTTTGAGGTGTTTGTTGGTTGTGGAAACAAAACATTAACAAAGAAATTTAAAAATTTACTATCACTTTAAAATTTAATACGCAACTTGTGAAAGAATGAAACAAACACTGGGCACCCAATTTTCCATCGATTCAATCTCACACTAATACGATAACAATGAAAGTGTGAGGTAAACTATCAAATCAAGTAATCTCATTTGGCAACTAAACGTTTTATCGAGCAAAAACCAGCACAAACCACTGCCGGGCAACAGATCGTTCTGCCGGATAGAACCCTAAAATCTTTCCCCATAACCATCAAGACCCCTCTGACCTAGAACGAACCTGCTTTTCCCTCTGAGGACCTCCATTCCTTTGCAAGTCGTGCGTCGTTTTCAGCATCAAAAGCTAAAGAGCAACAGGTCGCTCGTTTCGACACGCTAAAGTTCAACCCGAAGCTTTCTCGCTACCCGTCGTGGTGGAATATTTAAGGCCAACTTTTCCGACGGGGCAAGAATCCTTACTTCTGGTTAGAGAAGGCATCCCACTCCGCATCCTACTCCGGAATCCCCCAAACACTGAGGAGTGGCTCGAAACGACTTTGTTTCCATGTTCCGTTGTGCTTGGTCGAGTTTTCCATCGCGTCTCGTTTTGCTAGAGTGTAGCGTGGGGCGGAAAACCTTCCGACACCGATCGTCTCCTTTTCCAGCCGAACGGTAACCGTTCCGTTCGTGCGTCGTTCTGTGGCAGGACGGTGGAAATTATGTTAATTTGCATGCAAATTATAATTACCTTCGTCTGATTCTCTTTCGTGTTCTGGGTTTTGCGCGGCCCGGTCTTCTTCTTTGACACGAGACGAGATGGCGAGTGGCTCTTGGCGCATTTCGATGGAAGCTGCTAAATGGCGGACTCGGTGATAAATAATTTATTTTTGATTATGGTTTCATTATAGCATTTGTTTTCACTTTGCTTTGATATATGCTTGAATTGGCGTCTTCCGAACAGTTGCGCTTATATAAGCGGGATCTTTTTTTACTGCGGCGCTCTTATTTGCATTCCATCATTTGTTTGGCCGTTGTTTGTTCTCCTTCAAATTGCATAATTTTCTGTGCTTTTAGTATACTAGCAAAAAATATTCCTCCACAACAAATAGCCGGAACATTTTGTTAATTTTTTTATTCATTTTCATTCAACTCAAATGCTCAGTAAATTGCTAAACTCATTAGTCTCAGGTTGGTCAAAGCTGTCCCAACCGTATTTTTCAGTCAGCAGCCCTTCCAGCCGTTCAGGGAAAGATTAATTAGCAAAGCAAGATGTGAGTCACGTCACGCATACGATGATGCAATCCTTTCGTTAACCATTGGCCCGAAGAAAGCCAGAACCGATGGAGAGCGTGGGACAGACACAATTTGTTTAAATTCAGCATTCATTTGTAATAAAACCAACCCTAGGTATTCAACCTAATTAGCATATGTTTGTGAAACGATACCATCATGCATTGTTTCGACCGGCAGGAAATCGCCCTCGGAACATCCTCTCCTTGCGGGTCGTACATATCATCGATAGAGTTTTGAAATGGTATGGTAAAATATGCATAAACCCTCTTTCCAGGCATATTTCTACAGCTAGTTCTATTTGATTCAACTGACTGATTGTCGCTATTGTTGAAGATTTCCAATATTGAACGCTTTACCGGAGCATGTTTCCCGCTCGATTGCGTGCACATTTTCCAAACCATGCTTGCCAATTGGATTAGTTGTGGTATAGTTACCATAGGGAATGAGGACTCATTATAGGAATTTATTCTGCTTTTTATTGGATTTATTTGACGTTATTATTTTAATTACATGTTACAACTAAAAGGTCATAATTAGTGGATCCATAGAGTTGTGTCAATCTGGGTTTTATTGACAGTTGTAATACTTTCTTTCAATTCTCACCACATGTCTTGCGATTGGTCTTGTTATTAACAAATTACATATTACAAGAAAGGGGTTTGTTCCATTTTCAATCCGTAAGCATTTAAGTTTATTTAATATTTTTGAACTGTAACCCGCACGTGATTTCTTATTTTTCTTAAAAAAATCCCTATACTGCATAAAGGAGCTTCAGGAATTTGTCTATTATTAATAATAGTAGTACGTAAAGATAAAGTAGTACGGAAAAAAATATGTGTTGACAAAAGTTTAGGAATTACTGTTTTTAATTAATTTTGTGTTGTCAATAGTGCCAATATTTTAACTGTAATTTATTTAGGAAAAATAGGTGATCTATTTTATTTTCTTAACTCATTGTTTGGAACACATTTGAAAATTACATTTTAAATCCATTTGCAATGTGAGTAACGATTTAATTTATTTGAGTAACATTAAATATACTTCCACATCTCGCTCGCCGACCAATTCCCAAAGACCTTTTCACAATCATCCTCGATCGATACCATTCTCACTATCGATCCGTTTTCGGAAGTTTTCCCACACCTTGCAACACATTTACTTCGGTCACGTTGGCTTTCCTTTAATCATCCGCACTGGCGAAAAAGGGACACGCCAAACGAGAATAAGTCCAATGAAGGTATAACGTCTCCGTAACGTCTTTCTCTGTGTTTCCTTCTCCCACGAGAGAAGGGGATGCCACCAGCGAGATCGGATGGGATGAGGGTCGGAAAATAGTGTCATGTTCCAAATTAAGTCATAACTTTCTAGGGTTTCACCCGCGAGACGCCATTCACACCAACGGTGCGGTGTGTGTGTGTGCGTGCCTTTGTGTGCATGCGAAAGGGTCACCGCTCGAGGGTGTGTGATTTCATGTTGCAATTCCACCGAGCAATCTTCAATCGTCTCGAACGAGTCGACGATTTCTCAAACGCCCCACAGCGAGGGGAAAAGTGCAAGAAAACATCCCATCGTCTTACTGAACCGACGGACGAACGAGTGTCTCGTTCCGTTCGAGGACGAGCCGTTGGCGGACGTAATACGATCGCTACTCATTTCATCCTCCCAGGTCCGGACCATCGGAAGGAAGTGCTGCATTCAGCTGAGATTAATATTTTCTCATTTATTAGCCGTTCGGTGTAGAAGCATCTGATACTTTTTACGACCTTTTGCACGGCCACGGCCACTGCCCCGGCTTCCCTCTCCAAATCCGCAAACACTGCACCCACACCGGCTGAGGTTAATTATAATTTATTTAAACTGATATCCGGTTCCGGCACACCCACGCGGAAGGACACCGCGTCCCGTGTTCCGTTCGCTACCGCAAATAGTCCACCGACGACAATTGCTGTCCCACGATGGGAGGATGGTTGGAATGGGAGTTTTCCTTGTGTCTCTACCAGCGCGTTTCTGTGTGTGTATGTGTATTTATCTAGTCTTTTCTGCACCGTAGAGCACAACCCGGACGGAATAAAGAAATAAAACAACAATTTCCCGAGCAGCCGCTCCTAATGGCGTCGAGTGTGGAAACCGGAGACAATTGCCTGCCTGCCATTGACCTGCACTCGACCGTGTCCACCAAGCGTAAAACAGCGTTGTGCGCTCATATCCCGCTTTTAAGGTGAGCATTATTGGAGAACCAGTAAGTCCCGCTTAAATTATCGTAACCGCGATCCACGGACCGAACCCCGACCTCTCGTGTGAATCCCTTTATGACGGTGCAATCTAAATGGACGCGAAAAACGGCAACGTTGCGGGGACTTCAATTTGAACAGGAAACGAACCTGCGAACGGAACTAACTCCACACACCTCCGGAAATTGTCACCATTTTGCACACCATTAGGGAATATTTCATACCATATGGTGGCAATTGGAGGACCTGTTATCGTGTGCAACTAATGAAACCTCACCTGGCAAAATGGAAGAGTGCATGTTGGGGTCCGTTTGAGTGTACGTAAAATGAACCTTTTCCAGTTTCTTTTATTTCCACTTTGTTTATCGGGAAAGACATGTCGGAATGGCGTTAAGGTAAATATCTGGACCATCTTTTGATGGCATTTTTTCAACATTTGCTTTTCCCCGGACCGTGACGTGTTGAATGCAAAGGCAGAGACCGAAAGTAAGAAGATGAGGAAAGAAAAGGAAGGAAAGGCGAAAGGAAACGGGGAGTTGTTGGTGGTTCATAATAAATTAATTTTATCCCTTTTTATACAACGCCCAACTTTTACGCCAGCCGACCACGAAGAACAAACGAAGGAACACCGCCTCCATCCGAGCTGGACCGAGCATACGGATCCCCTTTTACGCCCGCCCAGCCCACCCCCTTCTACATCGTCATCCTTAGGCCACATTCGGCGTAGCACACCGATCCCGGTCCGTCCGACCAACAACAACAAAAGCCCATTATGGTGTGTTTAATTGCCTCTATTAAATTAATATAATAAGTTTTCTCTATCCGGTTCCGCCCCGACCTGGCCTCCCTCCCTTCGCTCCAAGTGCTCCTTAACGGATCCGATGGTAAAAGGATCCGTTCTACGCCACGTTTCATGGGGCAAGTGGGCGCATCTTGCGGCACGCTTCCTTGCTTTCTTGCTCCGTGTTTTTACCCGCTTTTGTGCGACAACGTTCGACTTCCGGCGTGCCTCATCAATCCGTCCGTCAAGAATTCGGCTCCAAATTTCAGGCCCATCGACCGGTGCACAGTGGGCTAGCATGGTGGCTATATGAAGGTTTATGGAGAGCGATGCTATTTTGTATGTACTCGTATAAAAAAACATAATTTTAACTCTTTTAACACGTTAACTGGCATGGCTATCATTTTTGATAGCCAGCTGTTATTAGTTCTAAAAAGTTTTTGCCGAAAACACTAATGAAAATGCAACATTAAAAATATATTAATAATAACAACTAATTCTTTAGCTGGCTTAGTCTTTGATAAGTCTTCGAAAACCGTCGGTTCAGTAAATTGTTTGAACAAATTTAATCAAACAAGTTTGTACTAAAAAAGTGTGCTAAAAAGGCGTGGCACTCAACGGGTGTGTTGATGTCATTCATCAAATCTTCAAATTAAAAAAAAATGGATTTGCACTAAATAATCTAGTAGGCCGTATTATTTTTTGATAAAAATTTGCAGGAAACCCTAATAAAATTACCCCACTTGTCCATAGTTAAATGCGTGCCGCTGTCGAACTTTTCTTCCATGTTGCCATTCAACCCCGACAACGGGGTTTATTTTTTTTTCTCTTTGTGGCTTATCCTCCAAATAAACCACAAAACCGGCGGGTCGATGTTACGCGAAAGCGTGAAGAAAATTAATTAACTCGTTACGGTATCAGGGTGAAACTGCCAGTCTCGCCACCACTCCCCCGCCCTGCTCGGGGTTTTTCCCTCGATGGGTTTCGGAAATGGGTGAATTGAGTGAAAAATTGGGCAAGCAAACTTTTAACGGCAGTAGGGAATAAGTTTGGGTGTGGTAATGGGCATCGTAACGGGAAAACGATTTCCCGAACTTTGCTATGGCTAGAAGGAGAGGATCGCCGGAGGGGGCAGAGAGTAGGATGAAGTGGTTTGTTCGATCGACGTTTGATAAACATTTTTGACATTAATTCAAGTAGTTTCAGATGAGTTCGTAAGAGAAAAAACGCATTATGGCAGAGAAGACAAAAAAACGGATTACAGTCGAAATTTGTTGAACATTGAAGTAAATTTTCATTACAATTCTTTTAAGCTATTGATTAATCTATTTTCATTACTTTTTTCTCGTTTTCAGCAGACGTGTGACGGAGCTGCAAATGATCTTGTCGTACACAATAATTTTTCTTCTACCCATTTTTATTCCTGTAGGCTTCTTTAAATTAAATATTTAGTGCTCTCCGGCACAAACTTGGTTGGCCACGCGTATTCTTGGGTTACTAACACACTATTTATGTTGTTATTGCTTGAGAATACACGTAGTTGACTAGTGTTGTTCATCATAAACATCGACATCGTAGTGAAATAAAGGTGTTTGTGTGTGTGTGTGTGCAACTATCGGAATCGAAAAATTTGTGCGGGAAATCCGTAAACCGGAAAAGGGACCAAAACGTTTCTTGGGGTGGAGAAACCACTCGTACATTACCGTGTGACCCTACGGGTGTCGAGGTGAGTTTGTGTTATGATTTTATCGTGCGAGCTTATCTGGATCGGTATTGCCGTTATAATTCAGTGCCGCGGTGAAAGGCGACCGAGGGCTCGTTTTCGGTGAGTGATAGTGGGTGGAAAAGGAGAGAAAATAAACGGAAAAGTGTTTGAAATGGGTCCTTCGTGATTGATTGCAGTGTATTGCGACGATAAAGTGCCCACCCGTGGAGGTGATGTAGTGTGAACAGTTATTTTTATCGATTATTGATTTCAGCTTTGCGTAAACGATGGGGGTGAACCTTTTGTCGAGCGAGCCCTAATGACCTGCGGCTCGAGGGATTCAAATGCATTCGACGGTGTGCGTTACAAACGAGCCCTCGATAACGAGTAATGGTAGTCTGAGAGATGTGTGTCGGAGGGGGTATACAAGATTGGGCTATCGGTACAGCGCTTCAATGTTAAAATGTTCATCAATTTTCAAGCCCCAGCTAACGGTTCCTGTTATGATTGTTTTGTGGTGGATACCGATTGAAAATAAATTGAAAATTAAATTCATGCTGAATTCCTCTACAAGCAAAGTTTTGTCAATTTTATTTATTGATTTGTGCATTATGAATTTTAAATAAAAGCTACATTGAATCATATTCAATTCGGCATTCATTCACAAAATATTTTAAATAGATTAAGTTCTTGATTTGATTTTCTTCATTTAGGCGTTTAACCTACATCCGTTCTGCTACAACAATTTGAAACAGAGATTGTTATTTTTTAAGTTTTCCACGAACAAATCATCATTCGAAGTAAGAGTTTTCAACATAGGTAATACTTAAAACTATGTTGTACATTTCGTTTAAGTTCATATAAATGAATAATTAAAATTAATTCCGATAATTGTTTATCAAAAGTTCATCCATTTTTAAACATGTTTGTCTTTATGAATAGACTCTGTTTGAACAAAGAATAAAAGGAAATATTTATTTTTTAAAACATGAAAGTTTATTTTTAAAACAACAAAAAAGATATCCATTCCACAGATTATCCAAACAACAAAAACCAAAATGATTATCTTTATTAAATGATTAATAAACCCAATAAAAACCTTAAAACAATGATGACAATCATTACAAATACTGCCCCGAAATCATTCCTATGTGTACACAGTAAATTCGAAGTGCGCTTAAGTCAACCCCGCCGCGCAAAAGTATGCAGAGAATGTTTACAAAGGCTGTCATCAATTACAAAATGAACAAAACTATCTACAACGAATAGCAAACATGACCCTACAAAGAAGGCGCACATGGAACCTGTCGGACGCTGAACTGGAAAAACCGTACGATATCGCTGGCCGCGCTCCCGAACGGCGCCCCAAATAAGGATCGCTCTCGCATAATCGACCTTTTGTTCGAACCATCAATCATTCTTCGACTGCGACACTTTATTGACACAATTTGTTAAAACAACACCAAATGACCCTAGCACAGAAACAGAACGCCCAAAACCCGGGGCTTTTCCGCTGATTTTCGTTTTTTGTTTGTGGTTTTTTTCTTTTTGGTTGGTTCGTTATCCTTTTTGAGTACTGCTTTATATGCTTGTTTGGTTCTGTTTACGTTTCCCAGTCCTGCAACACGGTTGAACACATTTACTCTCCCATGACGAAAGTTTCCTACCGAATAGCTTCGTAAAAAACGAACGTAACCGAATAGAATAAATCAATATTGCTACCCCCCAGCCCTCGATGGCGGTAAAGGTTTGGTTTGTGCTGTGAGACAATTGCTGTGATTCTGTTGCTTCATCGCTTATTAAAACCACAATCCCATTTGGTGGTACACTTTTACAGCCAGACCGAACACGGGGTACGGATTTCATTTATGAAGAAATGCTCCGGGTTTAGCGATTATTCGATCGACTTGTAGTGCGACTTCTGGAAGTAACCGGTAAGGGTGCCCTCGTCGGCGAACGCCGTCAGCTCCTGGGGAATCACGTTCGCGTCCTCGATGCCGGTGCACGGCCGGCACATGCACTCGAGCGGTGCCTTCGTCGAAACCTTCGTCGACAAACAGACGAAAAAAGGGGTATAATTTTAATTAAAATTCGTCAAACTATCGGACAGAAGCAATCAAACGGGATCGGGGGTTTTAAATTTATTTGCCAAGCACATGCATCGGTGGAATGTCATCAACCGGATGGATGGTTAGTGTAGATTAAATACAGTACATTCAAAAATCATGCAACAAGAAAACATAGGCTGTGGAAATGGAGCTGCTAACTGGCGTTTGTTTTTGTTTTTCACAGAACATACTTTTTCTCTTTTATGAAAACACAACTCACAACATGCAATTAGTGTTACTTACCGTTCACGTGGTCCGCCTGCTGTGTGTGGTTTGGATGAGAAAGTCCCGAACCGCTTGCTGAGATCAGGAGTAATTTTTACTTACCACTTATTTTTTTGCCGCTCCGATGAACTTTGTAACCTTTTCGTAAAGGTTGAGAGATACGTAGGCCACGCTGCAAACCGACAAACCAACGGAACCGCAACCAGATAAACCAATCTCATGGAAAATAGGGGGTTTATATTTTCACCTTTTTTCCGCAGGGCGTACATTAGAAGGGCCCTTCAACGGGTAGGTTTTGCTTTTCCACCCCCGTTTTTTTTTTCAACCCGAAGCAAGTGCTTCAATCTAACGCTCGTTGTGATTTATTCTCCCACACTAACTTTACGTTTATACTTTTACACCCCGCTCGCTCCCCCTTTGTGGTACATTTCACACAGGCCCCTTCCCCATGGTTTGTATGAGGAGGAGAAAAACGGTTTACTTACTGTTACGGAGAAGACAGAAAAACACGCTGGAAAAGTGCTCACTTACCGTTGTCCTTCTGGGCGTGCAGGACGCGTCCGGGCAGGAGAATGAACGCCAGCTCCAGCACAACGAGCAGCGTTGATTTCATCTATTAAATGAGTAATTTATGTATTTAGTGCCCATGTTTTCGTTACCGTTTTGCATCGAACGGGGCATTAAATTGGATCCCGGAAAGTCACCTACCGTTAACCGTTAAGTGGCAAGCTTTTTCCTTATTTCTGGAAGTATTTATCGACACACCCAATGGGGGACGATTTTCGTTTGGCGTTTTTTTTCGGGTTGAAATCGGAACCTAAAATTATCGAAACACAAATCACACGGGCGTCCGATAAATTTCACACGCTTGACGCTTACCAGGATACAGGTGGGAAAGGTATGAGAAAAAGGGGGTACTGAAAAGTCACTTTGGAACTTAAAACCCCTAACGCTTCCAAACGACCTCTAGAGCTATGCTGCTGCCTGTGAAGCAGTTGCGGTCTACCGTGGGACTGATGCTTGAGAGTGACATCCATTCCGATATTTATAATTCACCGGCCAAAGGAAAACAAAGCACGATGAACGGATGATTAAATTGATCCCTTTCATAGGGCACTACTTTTTTTTTCTTTCCCGATGCGGAAGTAAAATTGCATGTTCGTGTACGTGGAAAATCGTGTACAAGATCCATTTGCGACCGCTGGGCGTATACACTTCACAAGGGCACTTTTCCTCGACACACACACACTCAGAAATGGGTGAAAATGTCAACGGTGGAGTTTTCCACGTGAAAAGGGATGGGAGTGAATGTCACTTTATTCACTGTAGGAGCGAAAATTGAAAGGAATCCCTGCTGTATGAACACACAAAAAAAGGAAGCAAAAGAACAACAACACCAACGTGCCACATTAAAAACAAAGGAAGGACGAAGGGCTTCCCATCACGCTCATGTTCGCTCTGTGCTGGAAGTGGTGTACATTTTGCTTACCGTGGCGTTGACAAGTCAATCTACTCGAAATGGATTTTTCCCGACGAGATGTTTTCTAGGGGGCGAAACCACGACCCCGGGAAAGGGAAGTAATTGCCATTCTTCTGCAATCGAAGCTGGCCAAGCGCCTTGGCGGGATATTGATTTGGCTTATTGTTTTTGAACGCCATTCGTCGTACAGCTCACCGTATGTAAGCCTCTGCTTGAAGAGCGCTGGAGTTGTTTTGCATCATGATAGTATCGATGGTAAATTTATAATTTGAGAGTGCATCAGAACCCATGATATGATTTACGTTTGCAATGGTAAATAATCTTATTTCTTTGCTTTTAGTGCCATAATTGAGGTTGCTAGGGCTAAACCAATCGAAGTAAACCAATCAAAGAGACCTAATGTCCATTTCGAATTTGATTAATCACGGCAAACAGCAACAGACAGGATTATTTGTACAATTGATGCTTTTCGAAAGCGTTGATTCTAAACTTAATCATTGCCAGCGAACGATCTTTTTGGGAAATTTGTCAGTTTAAAGTTAGGCACCTAGAATTCAAGCCAAATTGTCAGCCTACTCTTCTCACCAGTAATTTTTGGCACACTTCTTTTAACAAGTACTGAGGGATGTGATTAGACGAATAAATACCACTACTTCTCCTTCTTGTTATTGAATTGAATAATTAGATGTTAATAATTGTACTCATTCGGTTTAAAAGATACGAAAAACATACTTGTACAAAAATGAAATTTTGGGCAACTGCAACGATAGTGGCGCACTTAGTAATGTAACTAACAATATGATGTAGTTTATAAGTGTCAAGAATACAATATTTTACATTTTTATACCAATTCTAATCGAAACATCATCATTCTTCTAAAACACATCTATTTTCACCGTTTATCATAAAAAAAACTAGCTGATTTACCCGATTGCATCTGGGTAGAAATTTTTTCTGATGATACAGTGTTTTCATTCAGTATCTTGAGTCCTACCATTCGGCTTATTGTGGCCCGTACCAAGTGGTATATACCAAGACTCTTACAAATTTTGCAAAGAAAAAGAAATATTGAAATCAACAAAAATGCAATTGTTCAAAATCATCTTAAAACAACAGCAAAACATTAACAAAAATTGTTTTAGTCGTCAAACTGTTCTTCCCTCTAAGTGCTATCGAGCCAAATTACCTAATTGAAGCACACATGAGAAAAACTATGCTGGAAACCCAGTTTGAACCAGGAAAACGGTGTTAATTTAATTGTAGAAATTTTGAATTGTTTGTTTGTTTCCCTACCAATTATTTGCTATCCGTTCTTTTTTATGTGCTTAACCATTGCATAGACTTTCAATATGAAATCATGAGATTTTTAGCAACCTACTTTATGCATTAAATTTTCTGTATTTCTTTAAAAG
>KE525275.1:728574-758635 GCA_000441895.2 Anopheles sinensis | reverse complement strand
TGTCCTCGCCACCATCATTGCACTCTGTCCACTGGCTGAAGAGGAGATGTACTTAACGTAGGATGAAAAAGAATGCGCTCCACGGGAAAGGGCCCTCTCCCCTTCGACGAATGAAACTTCAACTTTTATTATTCGTCCACCCTATGATTAATGCTGGCAACTTTCTCCATTCTTTTCAATCCATCGCGTCCCAGTTCAATTTCCCGCGGCTTCACGTTCATCTTCAATTTCAGCCCCTCGAATGAACTTGCTCTTGTTTGGCACGAGTAAAAACGGAAGCAAAAATAAAATTAAATAACAATCCCAGTTGCTAACAATTTCCGCCTGATCCAAGCTTCATACTCGCCCCCAAAAACACACGCCCAATTCCACCCTTTTCCAGGGACACGTCACCAACCGAGGCATCTATTTCTGTCGAAAGCTCCTAACATTAATTGGATTAAAGAAGTAAATTCTCTTTGAAAATGTATGCCAACCGAACCCGGCCTTGGCTGTGCCTGCCTCCACCCTTTAGGCCCGGGGGCTGGAGATGCTGACGAACGTTTGACAATAATCCTCTAAAGCCTCGGGTCCGGAATCGTCCCACCACCCGTTTGTTTCGCATTTCGTGCTAGCAAAAAGTTACAAAACTCGAGCAAGTCACAACCGGTTGACTCATTCCCGGACGAGCCCTTGCGAAGGACTCTCCGATCGAAAAGACAGCACAGAATTAAGCATTTACATTCCAAGGTACCAGATTCCCATAATTATTTATTCGTCCAGGATTGCCTAAACTGAGAAGCATACGCAAGCGAACGGGAGAATGAAGGCAAACATTCCATGATGTTAATATTTAACTGTTCCCATGCAAGCTGAAAGGGCAACAGTACAACTATGCCAACTAAGAGATCAATTAACGTGCCTTGACAGTGTTTCAATTAAACAAAACCGATCTTTTTTCCAAAAGCGACGACTACACACGCACGCATAAACCGTACCGAAACGAAGCACGAGGTCGCTGTGTTCCGATAAAATAAAATACCGAAACTTGTTAATTACTAATGAATGAGTGACCATTGCTGGTGATCGCTGCCATGGCGTGACAAAAGGTCCCTGCGCTGTACTTTGGCCCGGTCGTTTATCGGGAGAAAAGTTTATCTACATGCGAATCCTTATCTATTATTCAGCGTGCGGCATAGGGTAGCTGGAAACGTTAAGGTTCGTCCAAATACGTCCAAACCCTTGTTGGTCAGGGCACTGTTTTCTTTTTCTTCCGAATAATGGAAGTAGATGCAGGAATATCCTGACAGTATATTTTCTTCATTTGTACAGCCGAATTATTCGTATTTGGAATTCAAAAAGCATGTGGTAAATAAAACACGTGATTGTTCAAAGTCCTTCAAAACTTCCACTGCTTTCCACAATTGCATTCCTTTTAATTGGCGACTTCATTATTAAAACTTTGAAACTTGATGAAACCTTAAGAAACCGTTGGCACACGGGTGACGTTTCTTGGACACGTGATTAGCAGGACATCCGTAGGCAACACTTAAACCCGGAGCCATTTCAGACGTTCAGTTGTTCGCATCAAACTTTTCCTTGCCACTCGACTGTGACCGCATGACGTACTGGGCGCCTCCATTCAGCCCCAAACCCCCTAACTCGAACCCGTTGCCAAACGATTCTAACCGTCGGATTATTATCTAACGCAGCAGTTCATGAGCGCTTTCACTGGTCCGATTCACGTTACAAAACGTCCATTCCATGCCAGCGAGCTCACGTGCGCCAATCGGAATCCGTACCGCAATGCCGCGTGTGAACCGAACCTCCCGGGTATTGATGAGGGGGGAGGAGGAGGAAGGGGAGGGGGTTTTTGTTGAACATTTACGAACCCCTACACTAGCTGCCATTGACAACTTTTCCCTGACGCTAGGTTACGATGAGCGCCTGCCTTCCGACGGAAGTCTCCCTGGCTCACGTGTCGTAATTAGACTTTTCACGTGAACAAACCACACCGGGGGTGGAAAAGACGGCAAAAGGGTTGGGTTGTAGCTAATTTAACGTTAAAAATATATCTCTCTTTAAAGTGACACCTCCCGGTTGTATGTATCACTTCAAATAATAAAGTCAATTTGGGCCAACTTTAAAAACTGGTGCAGTATTTGTGAAAATATTGACGTTAACGTTTTCGTCTCCTAACAGTTTGTCTCCGAGCTTCAGTTTTTTAGTATAGCCATTTCAAATAAAATTTGTTTTTAAAAATAAAAACACTTATTGTGCTTATTTTTGGTAAAACAATATGCAGCCACAATATGTTAACACGTACCTGAATAAATAACCACGATGTAACCAACGCCAGGCTGCTGTACTGTCCATTGAACCGGTAGTGGTATGCGTAGAACGTGAAGTGATACAAGTAGAAGAATCTAAATAGAAATAGAAAATAAAAATAGAAGTATTAGTAAACATTTGCTAAATTGAAAAAAGAGCTTGTTTTAAATGTAACGATATTTGGTAATGAATGGTAATTTCACGGGTCATAAAGCAATATTTAAATTTGAAGTCCCTTATTATGTGTTGTGTAAACAAAAAGTAATAGTATGAATGAAATAATACACGAGTATTCTCATTTTTATTGTTATTTTTAAAGGTTCCGCTGATTAAAGATTTGATTTTAGATTTAGATATTGTTACTCAATTTAAAGAAGACCAAATTCTCTTGCATGATTTCAACCAGCTTTACTTTATAATAGTCACATTTTGAAAAATGCTATCACAAATTCAAGTATAACCAACAAAATCAAGGTTCTTTTCAAAAAATATCAGCACGGGTCGTCATTTTCGTGAAATCACACGCATGTGTCACTTTCGATTCCTTGCCGGCCTAAGAAGGCAACGAAGGGGTCGTGGTCGTATAAAACGGTTAAGCAAATTGACACAAGCAAAGGGAACGAGACACGACTGACACGGGGGGTTCCGGCTTCTTGTGGTATTCGCAAAACCCCCGCCCCGGCAATCCTTTTCACTTGATCCATTTCCAGCGAACGGCAAAGATGATCGCTTTCGGTCGAAATCGTCAAAGCGTCACGCTGCGGCTTGGAAACAGGGTTTTCCAGAATCGCCATCCAAATTCCTCAATTTTCCCGTTGATATCCTTTCGCCTCGTGGCGCCTTGTCTCCGAGTTTCACCGGACCGGGTAGGCCACGGTAGTCAGGCCTGTCGATAAAGCGCGGATAAGTGGTCATAATTTTATGAAGAGGGTTAATCGAACGAACAACCGTCGTCGTCGGGATGGGGCGCGTACGTTTTATATTTAGGTCAAAAATTTATTCAATTTCCAGTGACTATCTTCCTGGCATCCCCAAACCTTTATCCTACCATACCGGACATGACCCGTTTCCAGGCACGGGATTGGCACGATGGAACGATCTTTATCAACGGACGAAACCGACCAATCACTCGGGAGAGAGGAATGCACATCATTCACACACACACACAAACACACACAACGGGCGGTTCGTCAATTGAGCCGTTTTCAGGAACCGTTGTCTTTCAGGCCTGTCAACAGTCCGGCCATCATCTGCCATCGGCGTCCATCCCCATTTCCGGCCCTTTTTTTGCGCTCACCACCTCACGGCCAAGGGTCGCACATTTTTAATGTCACTCTATGGAGCGAGATTGCTTATGACAAAAAAAGGGGGACCGATACTAAAGAAACAAACAAGTCGAAAAAAAATGAAAAACGTCTCGGAACTAAGGGGAAGAGAAGTGCGGGCAATGAAGACGGACCGTGAGTGACGAAAATATGTTTTTCCAAAAGGGAAAACCTTTTTTCCCCCGTAGTTGAGAAAATGGATAAGAGAAAGAAAAAAGAAAAGCGTGTAAGTTGAAGAATAACCCAAAGGGTTCATTTGGTTTGCGTTATTTTTACGCATTTTATTTCCTATCACATGGAGCCTCAATTCTACGCAACACTGATCCCTTCCATGAAGCGCACCAAGAAAATATGAGAAAAAGGATAGCTTTAAATATTTTATTTGCTTCGAAAAACACTGCGTGCTGTTGAGTTTTATGGTTGTTATCGTTTACACTCTACCCACGGGTAGAGGAGGTCTATTTTAACGGTCCAAAGTCGGGAGGTTGGAGGAATCCGTTTATCAAGCCACTTTGCGGAAGGATCTCGTCAAATCATGATAAAACATTTGCCCAGTTTTTCCGCAATCGTTAGATTGTCACTTTCTGTGCTGTCAAGGTAGAAAATAAAATATCATAAGATAAGGCAGAGCAAATAAGCAAATGGTCACGGTTCGGAAAAATGAAACTGTGCGAAGTGAAAGAGATCCCCAAGAAGGGAACTTCAAAGATCGGTCCACAAAATCAGGGCGAAAGTAAGTGTAGATTGAAAGCGGCTTGTCCGGCCAGAGGTTATCTTCTCTTCACTCTTCTTTCACTCGGAAAAAACGGCGAGTCAGAATGCCATCGAAATGCCTTTGCAATCCTCACAGATAAGCCGCATTTTGCATCTGCCCTGGCCTTTGGCACTCTCGAAGCTCGACGAGCGCATTTTCATGCAGATTTCGAAAGAACCTTAACGACATTCCGTCCGGTGCACCTTTGTGGAGTGTTACTGTGCAAAAGGGTTTCCAAAAAGGTAGTGGTGCATGGCAGCCTGTTGCTTGTTGCCATCCAGGCGAAACTTGAGCAGTGTACAGGCTCTTCTGTATCTCCTCTAGCACGTCCACCGAACGTCGAACGTGTTTCGTCAACAGCTTTGCCAAGATTTGCTCGTTCTACGAGGGAATCTCCGACCCGGTACGATTTTCATCGGATTAGGCAGTGCTGAAAATCTGAAATCTCCTCTGGAATACTTAATCAGACGGGCTTTTCTCCACCGCGAACCCACCTTCCCCAACCGGAACAAGCTAAGGGACGAACATAAACCATGCTCGACCGAACGGTTGGGTCAAAGCTGCTCCCAAATGCTATTGGAAATGGTGTACATCGGAAAGATACTATCTTGCTACGCTGTGCCGAATGTGAACATGCATCTCTCGATCCGGGCGTTTGAAGAAGTACTTTTCCGCGCCGGAATCGACATCTCTGGGGGGGTGCTCCCGGTGAAGCTCCCGAGTCCTGTGATGCAACCATATATGCACACACACACACACACACATAGCACATACGGGACGGCATTCCATCGTAGCACCGACCGACCGGACTTTCCCTGGTGGGGCGAATGATAATTGACACTAATTCGGTAGTTCGGTCGGTGGGAAGGTTAATTGCATAGTGGCCTCGCCTTTACCTAAACTCCCTTTCCGATGGCTTAAATCAAAAGCGAGCTTTGATGAGCACTTCATCCTACGGACGGCCGGTTTCAGGTTAAAGGAACGTGTAAATGGAGGAAATTAAAACGAACAGCTTCAACGCAGAGGGAACGAGAAATGTCAATATGTAAAGAACTGTTTGGTTTAAAAATAATTTGGCAACGAACGGTAGCGCGAAAGATAAATATTTTTACTTTGTTATTTATGCTTAAACACAACAACCCTATTTACAATCCATTATATTTCTTTTTTATTTCAAATTTCCAAAAAATTAATTCATACCCAAGAATGGCATCGGTGTAACACGAGAATCCCAACAATTTCATGCACGAAAAATTTCAACTGCACGCTTGCTGGTGCTCTCATGAAGCGAATATGTTTCACATTGTCCCAAGCGACCAAACAGAACAACCACGACAATGAGAGTGGAAAATATTCAAATTAAATATCAGATTCGGTGCCAATTTTCGATAAGGATTCTTTGCGGACCGCTCCCTCAAAACCCCAAATGTGCATGTAAATTCCAACCCCCGGTCTCCGGGAAATTCCACACGACCGTGTTGTTTTCTGCCATCAACCGCCCAAACGATACATTGAATTTTTATATTTCCATCTCGTGCCAATACGTTGGCGAAACCTAACTAGAATTGTGAACGAAATCTAGCAATAATTGGGCTTGCAGTCATAATAAAGGTGATGAGAAAAAAAGGAACACATACACACACACACACACTTTCGGGATTGTGAATTTGATTATTTCCATGAATTTTGTTCGATACGGCACATAAAGGTCGCACATGGGAAGCTAGCTAAGTGTTGGGAAATTAAAAATACCATTTTGCTCCGGTGGATAAAACATTTTGTACATTTGAACCACACATACGTATTCAAATTACCGATTTAATTGGATGTGAGTTTTCTCTGAACGGTTTCTGTCCAATAAAAATTTAACGCAAATCAGGTTATTTTTGAATGGATAAAATTATTTGTTTGATAATAGGAGACGTATTTCATCGGAACAAAATATCGCAAATAACAGTTTCTATGGTTTTGTCAACGAGAAAAGAGCCAAAGCATGATTTTGCTGAGCTATCTGGTTGATGCAAGCTAAATCCTAAATCCCACACAAACGTAACGTGATTCCATATGTACGAACAAATGATTTCCAAAAAATAAGCCGTTGTCTAACAAATATAACCATTCCACATTACCAGAAATGTGTTGTTATATCTAATGAACCAATTTTGTCTAGCATTAACCGAAAAAGGTGTCTTTTTTTAAGGAAACAAAACCAAGGGTAACCATTTACGACGAATGCCCACATGAAGCTTCCTTTCAATGTCATCTGGTAAAGGGAACGAATTATTGTCGTTAAAATGCCCGAAGGCCACACGCTGACATTACGAACCACTTAGTCACCCAGGAGAACGCGCAGGAGTACGAACGATCAATTAAAATGTACCCGAAACGGTCCTTTTATGCTCGCAAGCTTACTCGCCGCAAGTTGATTCGGCTGACCATTCCACCGTTTTATGTGCCATTAGTTGAAATGCAGTGACCGTTAAAACATGGCCCACCCGAGGGGGCTCGCTCTGCGTTGCGATGCGAAAAGAAAACAGTTCCGAGGCAATTTTCCGGCGATAATTCTCACCCAGAGTTGCACTTCCTGAGTGGCCGGAGCGAGCATTATCCGGTGAAGGTATAAAGACTTCCCCCCCGTGGCTGAAGTATCGAATCCGGTTGAGCATGATTATGTAAGTTAAATGTTCCGAAACGTGACAATCTCCAGTGGCATCGTACAAACCGGCGGTGTGCTGATGTGTTGGTGTGGTAGTTGTGCGCACTATAAAACCAATTAATATAAATGTAATCTCTTAATCCAATCATCACATATACCCCCCCTGAACACCGCCATCACACGGCTCGAGCTCATCGATGAACCAACCGACACATCGACATCGACGCGCGCCGAAGAAGATAAGATTCGAAGGTACTACAGCACCTGAGTGGTCCGCCGAGCCAGGACACCGACGACTGAGGAAACAAAAGCAAACGAACTGTGGCCGTGATCATCCCGAGAGGAGCGGGAGGATATGAGTTCACCATTCCGGAGTGTGTCTGTGATGTAATGGAGCGAATCCACCAACAACGAGAGCACCGAGGACAGGTTTGTATGAATTGTGTGTGACGCTGTGGCAAGAGATCCTACGTGCCCTGTGGCGGTCACAAAACGGAGCCGATCAAGAGGACTAGCTTGGAGGCTGTCTTGAAATTGGACCCGACACACATTACGTCGAACCCCGAAAGCTGGAAAACACGTAATCGACGAAGCCGGAGGTCACGGAAGCAAAGTGGGAAATACCAGCCATGGCCACACACACACACACACGCTGCTGGCGTGTGATGGACCGATTCATTTGCCATTTCAACCGCACTAAATTATAATCCAAATAGAAACATCGACCGCTCGACCTTCGGTCGGTGTTTCCAGAGCTCTCTCGGTTTGTAGACAGTAGATTTCATTCAATGCTAATAGTACGTAGGGAACTCATTCGCCCAATGGACCGCCAAAGGGGACAGGTACTGCCAGGCATCCTGTTTCACACACACCTCGGGAAACGATCCGCAGGGCAGTGGGAAATAGACTTTGTACATGCATGAATGGGCGTTAGAATGGAGGTTTAAAAGCGAGCGAGATGCAAACAAACCCACTCGGACATGTACCACAATGGTTCGAACAATTGAGCATGCCATAACATCACACCACACGTACACCCAACTGTATACACCGGAAACGGGTTGCTCTTAATTTTCTAGTTTAATTTAATTTTTGCCCATCCAATGTGGACACCGGAGTTCGTGGTACGACAAAGGGCAAACTGACTTTTGACCAACGAACGGGACACGGTTGGGTGAAAATATGCTCGGCCAACCGACAGACAGGACTATCAATGTCCCCACCATTCCAGGGACCGTTCATTGTTTGGAACTATTTTCATTGGGACAATAATTGAACTATTCGAAGGGCACATCGGGCCACTGGATGTATTTTTGTGGCAAGCACCGCAGACACCTACAGGAATAGAAAGGGAATTGACTTGCTGCTGCAATTATCCTCATTTTTCCTGACTTCCTGAGACCGGATGACACAACAGTCCACTTAAAATACATTTTTCTGCTAAATTCTAGAATTTCCTCACTTCGAGTTCCTCGGAAATATTGCAATATTGGTGAAAATTCGCGCGATCCACACCATCGTTCCGCAACGAGCTGTGTTCGGTCGCGGTTGTGGAGTAAAATCGATATAGATTGCATGTAATTTACTCACCCTCGATCGGTGCACATTTAAATTTTAATTGAATTGTTCGTCGCAGTTAATTCTTATCGATGTGCCATTTTTTCCCTTCTCGCGCTTCGGGCGAGCCCGTCATTTTGTTCTCGCATTTGGCCACCGTTGGTTGGGAAGCCCTTCCAAGCGCGACGGTGGAAAAATGTGTTCACTAAAAACTGAACAATAACTTCAGCAGCAGTTGTAGTGTTCCACCATTTATCCACCATCCACTCCTGCTTCGTATGCGTTCGTTTTTCTTTAATGGCATAACTATGTTAATGCCATAAGCCCCCCGAACAGAGGTTGCCGGAACAGGAGCGCGCGTTACCTAACGCAGTCTAGCACGCAGCAAAACGCCCGGAACCCGGCAACGCGGCCATACCCAGACGCGCGAGACGCGGGCTACGTTCCGGTTGTTCAATAATTATTTGCCATAAATTTATATCTTCATAGCGTCATTCCATCGTCGCCACCGACGTCGTCGTCGTCGTCAGAAGGAAAGGATCGCCCAATCGTAAAGTGTGCCGCACCGATGGCAACCGGATGAATATGTCGGTTAATAGCCCTGCTCGTTCGTTACGGTGCATTCGCTATATATCAACAAACTCAAAGGCCCTTCCTACCGTGCGACGCGACGACTCCGCAGTTCTCTAACGCCGGTTTTTTTTCCATCCACCATTTGCTAAGCTTCAAGTCTTCCCACTGAAGCAGGAGTTGCGAACATACGAAATCAAGCGAATGTGAACACCGAATTCATTTGCTCTTGATTTAAACAAGTATGGAACAAGAACATGGGGACAAGACTCGTATGAAAAACATTAACCAACGTTGGTAAGTGATTATCCATTCCACGTTATTCTTTACAGCCCTTTTATGGTGACAATTTTCTTTATTATTTTGCGTAGGTCAGGGACCCGTGTACTATATGAAACAGTTTACTTTTCTCCCACACAGAAGCTCTTAAAACATATTCAAATAATCTCTAGTTAACCATTTGATGACCATTTGGTTACCCTTTGAGAGCATTTGTTTAAAAGGGTTCGCGAGATTCTCAGCGTAGCTTATAAGATAGCATCACCTGATTTTATATTCCATCGTTCTGGAAAAAGAATTTCTCGTTAAAGATTTTTGACAACAATTGTGGAAGATTGACTGTGGATAAAAACTAACATAGCGATATCATTTACATAAAAACCCTGTTGTCTTTTTTTTATTTCTGTTGTCACGGTACGAGCCGTATTGTGAAAAGCCTGTTATCAATTATGGAAAAAATTTCCATGCACTGTATTGTTTTTTGAACAGGAAATTAAAACTGAACTTTAAAAACAAACTGCTGCTCTATACTTCTTTGGTCAGACCAATTATAACGTATGCCTCCCAAGTTGGAATAACATGTGCCAAAACAAACAACAAGAAACATCAAATCATAGAAATCAAATCAAATATCTAAAAGCCATATTAAATGTCCCTTCGTGAGACCGGAGTCATCTAGTTCACAGAATCTGCAAATTGAATCTTATCCAACAACAAATAATAAAATTATCTTCGAACTATAATAACAGTAATCTAATGAATCAATATTCCAAACCTGCCATTTCCTCCTCCTATCTACTCCTTCTTCAATTATCCTTTACCGATTTAACATGTTTCACAAACTATTGCAAACAATTAAGCCAAATCATGATCTTGATAACTTTGTAAAATAAACTTTACACATGTATTATATAACAAAACGAATTACATGCAAATATTTTGTTTCTACTACTACTACTACAAAAAATATTGAAGCCCTTTTGTATTAATTTCATGATTATCATTTTGATGGTTATATTGAACAAATGTATTGAATTTGGTTTGAAAAAATTAAGCTCTTCCAATGAGGTGAATTATCTTCTATTCCATTACTGCATGAGATGTGTTGTACACCGCTGCTTTTACAGTGTCGTAGAAGCGCCATTGAAAAGAGCTCCCCCCCTAAGAGGAGGAAGGATATAGCCAATGAACAATTTGGGGTAAAGGGAGCTTCCGGATGGACACCGGAATGTGACTACCGTGTGGTGTGCACTTCCCTTTACAACGCTCACGAGCCAAACCAACACGTGCGTGGTGCTGCTGGTCCACGCCCTGTTTTCAACTTTCGGTAGAGCGCCGTAGTGTGTTGTGCAGCGGGAAACCCTTTAAATGGCACCAGGACCCTGGGGAGGAGCGGCTAGTTGTAAGGATATCATAAATTCTGTTCCCTCAAAGGCACTCAAAGTCTGCCGGGGTTGTGTTATTCCTCGACCATGAGGAGGATCTTCTCGGCCCGGTTGTGTGGGAGCGGACAGACAGTGCGCGAATGTAACAATAACTGCACCATTGTTTGCTTATGCTGCTAACCCAAGCCTTCAAATACTTTGTGAGTTGGGCTTTAACGCAACCCCACATCGACGCGCTTTGTGTTGGTAGGTGGGTTTTTTATTATGCTACCAGGGTACCAATCCTATCTATATCGAAGATCTCTCCGCCGGTCGTAGAAGACGTACGCGGAATGGCACACCTGTCGGGCATTTCTTTGCATCGGAAAGCAACCGATTGCAGCGATGTTACGTCAAACGTTCACTGGGTTGGCTTCTTTGGCATGCAAGGTGTGGTACAACTGTTGCATTTCCGGCCAGTCACCAATCGGAAAACGGGTGGCACACGAATGCTCAACAGGCGAACTGTTTACATATTCTCATTTTAATAACTTCATTTGCTCGTTTCCCATCGAATGGTTCACTCCTCCAACCCGTACCGGTACTCACACACGCAAGCCAGGGTTCACGGTTCGGAAATGGTCCTTAAAAAGTCGACGGTACGCGCTCGTGTTTAACTTTCCCCGAATTTCCACACGCTCAACATGCACGAAGATCGCGCGCTTCCGCATGGGTGAAAACATTATGCGCTGTTTGTTCTTCGGCTTCATCGAGGAAAATTAAGCGACCCCGCCCATGCACCGTTTCCTTCCCCCTTCCTCCCCTGACGTGACCGTGTGCATGGACGTGCTACGGGCCGATTGTTTGTTTGCTCGGAAGGTGCACCACATTAAACCGCCGCGTGCTCGAAAACCGTTGGCCCGAGTGGAAAACCATTACCCAAAAAGGGCGAGAGAAGGATGGATTCGCTTCGATCGGAAAAACATTCATCGCCATTATGAGTGAGCATTAGCGAATCATAATTTATTGTAATGCCATTCCACAACGCACCATCGTTTGGGGTATGTTATGCTGTCGAGCGAGGGAAGGTCCCACGGGGAGGCGTGCTGTGGGGTGAGTGGAGGATGAAGTTGTGAACCTCCCCGGAGGAAACCCGCGGCTCCTGTTTCCACTCGTGGGGAACAATTTGTTTGACGGCGAGGGAAAAAAAGGCATCAGACTTAGCAAGCGAATTTGTTTCTCTTTCCGTTTCAGAGCTTGCCTTCCTTGTTTTCCCAACCTTCTTCTTTTTGGGGAGGGTGGGATGGTGCTATACATGGAAAGCCGTTTTGGCGTTTTTTACGATTGTTATTTTTATGAGAGCTTCCGCAAATACCGTTCGCGATGGAGGGCCCGGAACGTAGGAGGAAGAGACAAGCCGACGGGTAGGTTAGATGTTTTTTTTTCTTTTCTTTGTCTCCATTGGTTAATTCGTGACAGGATCGAACTTCGCATCATAAACCTGAAACAGGCCAGGGGTTGCCAATGTTTTGCAAACACTTGTATATGTAAGATTTTGACCGCTAACGCAGCCATGCTTAAAGTATCGCTTTATCTTTTATTTCGCAGACATCAATTTTTGCATACATTTTATCTCTTATGCAAGCATTTTTACCTCAAATAGACAGGGTTTTTGTTTCGTAGCCATATAGGGGTGCTGGGGTTGTATGCACTGCGAATGCAAAACGCACTGTTTTCAATTTATTTTGAAAAACGCCTTTTAACCTCGAAAACAGTAATCTCCATGCAAAAGTGAACTAAAATATAGTCACTCTGTGAATTTGACAGTTCTATATAAACAGAAAAGGGACATAAAAACAAATTTTTTGAACTTTTTATTTCATCGAAAATTGGTGATTTGTGGAGTAGATTGTACCTCTATTTTATGGTCCTTATTGCCTCACGTTTATGGTGCATTTTGTCTTTTTATTTTGGTGCGTATTACCCCTTATGGAGTATTTTACAACAGCATTGGGGTATTTTCCCCGACCTGATTCAGGTCGAAAAATTTTAACTTTTTAAATATTTTTAAATGATTTTTTAAAACTTTTTAAATGATTTTATGGCAGAAAGGCATAATTTTACTCTTTTTGCGTTGAGATAACACATGATGAATTTAAAAAGTTGCACAATTTTGCAAAATAATTAACAAAATAGAAATCTAGCAAAACAATCCAGTGTAACAACAAACAAATCAAACGAAAAAGGATCCATAAGAAAACGATACAACTTATTTCATTGCATGAATTTAAAAATGTCTATTTTTACTAAAGCATAACTATCCAGAATAACAACATAACAAAAATGAGCAAAAATAAATATCAATGGCAAAAATTGCTGCCCAGAGTCGAAAGTTAGTAGGTTTTTTAAAAAATCACTCCTCACTGACAATAATACTTGCTGTCGAGACAAAATGGATTGGAATGGATTGGTAAAACATAATCGAAGAGTAAAAATTAATCATTTTCTTCAAGCCAACATGCGGTGAAAGTTTAGCTTTGAAAAATTAAAACATAATCATTACATTTTACTATTCACTCCGCAGGCTAACAAACCGTGATTGCCAACCTCTGAGTTCATACCAAGCCTCCAGGGCAGAATCATGTTTCAAGGCTTTGCATTTGCACGTGCTGCGAACAAACAGTCCATGGGAAGCATTATCGTCGTGCCTTCGCTCACGGCATAGCATGTAAGCCATCCTTCTACGTTCCCTCTATTCGAACCATTTCACTTTCAGCCAGCGGCCTCCTCTAGGCAAAGGCAGCGGCAAAACAAAATAGGTGTGGTAGGCTATAGATAATTTATTATCGTTAAACAACCGAAGGGTAGCGTATGGCCCACTGCCAAGGTGAAAGGCGCACCGACATACGCGCGAACACTGCGGGGGGCCTAATAGATTTCCCGAATTAAACTGTTGCAAAATTTGATACGTTCCCTCTCAACCGGGAGGCGCCGTTCGTGTTGATGATTGACGGCGAAGGCGGTGCCACTTATACGCCTAGGTAAGCCAGCCCCGAGGAGTCACCGTTTGGTGCCGGTGACGCCTCGAAGTCGCGTAGAACATGAAATTAATGGGGATTACCAGTGGGGGTTTGGGGGAGGGAGCTGGGGAAGGCAGCGCCGAAGTGTTTACCGAACTTGAAGGAAACAGTCATTAGAGGCCATAGTCGTCGTCGTCGTCGTCGTCGTCATTGAGGTGGTATATGGAATGTTGTGCGCGAATTCACAATCATGGAGAAACGAAGATAGCTGCAGCAGTATGGGAAAATTGAGCCGGGAAAATAATAAAGTCACTTTTGAACGCGTGTCGCATGTTTTTTTTAAACGTCGAATATTATAAACATATCAAATTCCCTTTCACAACAAAAACAAAAGGAAAACGAATTTTCCTTTTTGCGTCACCCTAAAAAGATAACCCTGCTCAAGTACGTTCAGCACGACGCTGTTGCCGAACTCATTAGGAACTAAATCAAATAGCACCGGAAAACCGGGTTGCCAACCAAACCGCCACGAGGAAATCGGGCTCCCATCGGAATAACTCAATGACTCGGAAACTGATTGCCCTACCTACCCTACCCTACCCTACCCAAATCGATGGCCCAAAAATAACACCATCGGCAAAATGGATGACGGCAAATGGATTTGGATTGTTTTTCCTTGCCACATAATTATGTGCCTCGATAACAACAACCCGTTCCGGCGGGTTGGAAAAACCGACAATTTCCCCGACCCCTCCGTCGTCCCTCCGCCGAGGGGGAAACTGCAATCAGAGGCTGGGTGCTCGAGTGCTGGGTTGTGCGCCAGGCACAGTTGGCGGGCTTCGTTCGTCTCGAGCGAAATTCGAAGATGAAGTTTTGTCGAAGCACTTGTCACGGACCGCCACTTTTCCGCTGCCTCGTGCCCGCGTGACCCGCTTGAACACCATCCATCGGTTGAGCTTCATTTGATGATCGAATGTTGTTTGTTGTTTTGTTGCTCCCAGTTTTTCGGCGCACACTGTGCTAACGGGAGAAGATTGATTGATCCATGGGCGAATCGGGCGGACGTTCAACGTTGGTGGCGTTGGACAGGAAAACTCGAACCCACCACCCCCGTTTGCCGTTTGTATTACGTTGTAAGAGGGGGGTTTTTAAAGATGGTTTATCGGTTTTTAATCAACTACCACGAGTCGAGCATTTGAAGTGGAAAATCTTCCGATCTCATCGATTCGTCACATTTCACGCGCAATGCATGGAGTATCATACCGTAATGGCAACACAAGGAATCAATTCAGGCCTTTGGTCTTTGACTGTGCGGTAGAATATAAAATACATGCATCAATAAGAAAACGAAACGGATCTATCTTCGAACCAAATTTTACAACTCAATTCGACTTGGCAATTGCCTTCGAAACTCGTGGAAACGAACGATAAAGGTACGATTATGATTCACAAGAAGCAAGGCATCCGGCAATCGAAAAGCAATGGAAACGACACGAACAGTCAACCAGTTTGAGGTATCCACTGTTAAGATAAACAATAAGGAGAAAGGTAATAAGCTACGAGTTTCCGCAGGCACGCGGGGCGGCCGCAACCGAGATGACACGAGTCACTGGAGCACGTTCTAAGTGGCATGGATAGGTTCAATATTTGTTCAAATAATAAAATTTCGAGGGGCCACGCAGCTCAAAACCGGCAAGATCTAAAGGCATCTTCCGCGCACAGTGAAGAATCAATATTGGCACAGTGAAATCGTTCGATTTTCGTAAGTGGTTTCACAAAGAAAACCGAAGAAAGCCAGAGAGACAGTGGGAGAAGCTGTTTCGAAGGAGATCCAAACGTTTGGGGGATTCGGTTTGGTTTGAGGTAAAATTTCGCTACATCTTGGCAACCGACTCCAGGCGGAATGATTGCCGAGCAAATCATATCAAACGAAGCGAGCAAGGCTGTCCCCGGACGGTTCGGGATTTTAAACTCATTTCGCAAAGGTTTGCAAATGCGTGCCGTGTGGTATATTCAAGCGTAAAGATAACAAACCCTTTTCACGAAAACACAACGAGATAACGAATTGGTGACGTTTGTTTACTAAGTTAATGCATCCTTCCGCTTGTATCAAAAATAGATGTTCAAAGCAACAGGAACACCTTTTTTACTTTCTTTTTTTACAAAATACCCAAAGCATATCGTCAACACTTTTACACCTCTTTCACCATAGAAACGACATAGATCAACAAGACGAAACTACTCAGAAGGTACGACGAACATTTAATCTTCTTGCCAAGGACAATAAGCGTTGATTCCAAAAGAAACCCAAGAGATAAAAAAGGACGGAATATAAAGATAGAAATAATAATAGAAAATTTATGAATAAACATTATGGTGCACTTGGTCAAATCAGTAAAATATCGTCCCTTCCAACGAAAAGCTTTTGTACAAATATTTCATCATCATCATCACAAATATTTCTCAATAACGAACTATAAACGTCCATAAACATATGCTTATGCGGCTAATTTATTTTCAAGCAGAAACAGTGAATGAAATCAACTACCGTTCACATAAAAAAACCTGGTTCACATAAAAAAAGTTTACGCTAAAATTAAAAATATATTTTTTTCAAATGAATCCTGCCATATTATTTTAATTTACATCACCCCTAGTTTTTATCCAAACATCAAGATATAACTGATGTTATATCAACAGCCCGGCCAAGAACTTTAGCAGCATTTCAAAGTATAGTAGATAAAGCGTTAATCCTTGAATCGGATTGATATTGCTGCCCCCCCTGAACCGAGCCCTCCAAGGTCCGAATCGACCATTACATAATGCTGGAAGTTGCGCTTGAACAAATGACAATCAGATTAAACTGTCAAATTGTTCAACCAGTTCAATCCCGGAGAGCGATATTTTTTTTAAGCTTATTTTACCGGCTCCCTAGCCTGAATCATCTTCTCCAATCGAATCGTCATGACAGCAGCTCGGCCAAAACCAAGGAAGTTGAGGTAGTTGATTAGTGGGAATCTTAGCAAATTGGCGACAGTCGCTTTCGTTTTACGTTCGGTTGAAGTTTTTCAACCAGCCCGTAGTTTCGCGTTCGGTCTTAATTGATAATTCTCGCTGTCTTTCGATTTATGAACGGTACAAACGCTCCCGACTAATGAATCATTTTTCTCCATTATTGATTTTCGATGGTTAAAATTGAAGTTAAATTAAATAAAATGATTTAAAACGCTAACCTAAGAACGAAATATACAAAGCTCAGGGGTAATTAATTAATTATAATAGCTGAAGAACAAACGAAGCCGATCAATAACATTACACAATAAGACGAGTATTGTATCAAATATCGAAATTCCTTTTCCCAACATGGAATTTCTTAAATTGTAGCATCTGACAAGCTGATAACGACGTGCCTGATGATGATAAGTATTCGACCATCCTCTCTCTTCATAATCACCCGCTCTAAACATTTGCTTCGACTGTTTTTGTGCTTGTTTTAGCCAAACACATACACATAGAAAACCATTCCACTGTTTGGTTGAGATAAAAATAACATGAAAATATTATGACAGATATGAATAAAATATGCCAACGAAAGAGAACAAAATCCAGGGCACAAGGACAAACGGTGCGGTGTACGGAACCGGGCGCGTCTCCGCGCACACCGGGGGGAAAAGTGGAAAAATTCCCCACGGGCTATTAGGGGATGCTAAGCGGCCCACGGAAAAACACCAAATTTTGGCTACAGGCACTTCACGTAAGAAAGTTTCAGCCAGCAAGGCAAGGAAAGCCGAAGAAAGAAGGGCTCAACTTGTGCGTCTCGAAGACGACAAGGGCACAGTGGGGCACAAAATGTTTCTTCGGGCGGCATCGCTGCGGAGGAAAATCGTCATTTCACCTTCACTTACCTCAACCAGTGACGTTTTGTGACACTTGTATGACAGCAAACTGCATCGTATTGATCGGCGAACCAAACCACCAGAATGATGTAGAAGGCGGTCGTGGTGTCGTTGAAGAACTCCGACATGATGGCTTCCATCCCTGCGAAGAGAAGAAAAGAAAAACAAAGGCCCATGAGTTCGGTATCTTTTCTGATCGGTGAGAAAAGAAGATGGAGCAAGATTAATCATGTGTCAGAAACGTTCAATATCTATCGCGCCCCCATGAAGCGAGCCATAGAAACCACCGATGGCACACATTTTCGCACGCGCGTGGGGAGGGATTGTGGGAAAAACCTAGGTGCAAAAGATAGCACCAAGTTTTCCGGGAAAACTCCAACGCGAGGTCACTCGGGGAAGGTTGCCGGAGCAAGTTGGAAGCGGTGAACCTGGTAACGTAATAGGTTAAAAGGTTTCAACCTATATCATCGAGGGGATTTCTGGCAAATTTCGACAAATTACAGCTCCTTTGTGCACGCGCGTGTATTCGTATGGGTGTTGTTTTTCCGATGCCATACGGATGAACTTTTGTATTGTCCCTTTTTTATATTAACGATTGCTTCATTTAAAGCCTTGTTCAGTTTAAAGACTTTTGTTTTATGGTATCCTTTAAAAAAACGGGGCCATTAATCCACCCTTGTAAATGCAATGTTTATTCGTTCGAATGACCGAACTTTAAATTATCTGTGAAAAGGCAATAAAATTCTTGGCGCATGGCGAAGCTAGGAGGAGTTTGCCGATTTTAACTAAATTGCCGAAAAATATTGTGTTCCGCTAAATCATGACACTTTTACGCTTCCTCACTCGCACTCAGCTTAACGAATACCGGAGCACAGGTCCCGATCCCATTGCTTCCCTGCACTCAACCAACATCATCCCGATGAGGACATAATAAAATATGTAACGATTATGACTATGACAAATCGCATTCCCACTCATCTTTGACCGACCGACGAAGTGCTCGTGTGTCTCTCCCCTTCTAACCTCCCGGTGGACGTTAGAGCGACGCTACATTGCGTGGCGTTGCGTTTGTTGATGGTCGAAATAAAATTACAAACTCCAAAGTCATTCGGCCAACCGTTCCCGGTCGTTTTGGCAAAATCAAGGCTCCCGGGTTTCAGGTTTGCCGAGCCAGTATGAGTTGCAATTTGTATTCAAACCGGGGCCTCGTTTCGAGTTCACTACTGAGGTACTGTCCGCTGACAACCACGATGAAGCGGGGGTGGCAAATTATGGTGTGTGTGTATGCGTGTATAAGGCAAATGTAGTGCCTGCATACGTTCCGTCCCTTTAAGGGGGGCGACGACGGCATCATCATCATCGTCGTCGTTGTCGTGCATGTCTATGGTTCCTTTCTTTAAGTCTCCTTACGCTCTGATAGGATCGTATCAAATTTAATTCACACCAAGACCACCATCATCCTCCACCCGATGGGATTGGGATTCGGTGGCGAGCCCTTTTGCTGGCGACCGAACGGCGGAACCGGAGAAGCCACTCTAGCTCCGTACGGGCAGCCGACTCGTGCAAAGGTCTTTTGCCACGAAAAGACGAACTCGACGAGGAGTAGATAGGGGCTGGGCAGGTAGGTACTACTTCAATAACGAAGGATGGGTTGGGGCATATGCATGGCGCTGCCTGCCTGGCTGCGGACCGTCCGGGTGCTGGCTCCGAGCCTGTTGCTTTCCGCTGTGTACATACGCTAAAATAATTTATATGTAAAACGAGCCATCGGACGTTATAATATGTGAAATAGGATAGAAGATGAATGTTTCGTTATATCAATACGCTTCCCTGCATGGGCCACCCCTACATGATACCCAGGGATACGGTGCTCGCTGTACGAGCGAATGGGGGTAGCGCCAGTTAGCATAGGCGTGTTTGACAGTGAACTTCACGTGGGACGTCGTCTGCGAACATCGTCCCGCAACCGGAACCGGAAGCCAAACATTGGAGCCGCCGTGAAAAACTAAACCATCGCCGTGTCGAGTCGGGACCGGGGTTGACACATTGCTCTTTAGGGCTTTTGCGCACCCATTTGTGAACCGAGTATAACCGAAGCACCGACTCAGAATGATCGCTTTCAGTTAGAGCCATTGGTGGTTATGATTCAATTAGTTCAGAGTTCAAACTGCAACCGTTTATTTTAATTGAATTTAGGCTATTTATGTGCAATGTGTTATTTATATTTCTTTTTTAACCGTGCGTCGAGGAATAATCTTCGAATAATAATTTCTCCTCAATCATTCCAGAAACACAATTTTTAGTAAATTGCCATTAAACCAACCCAATCCATCAGTTGTGTTTGTGTTGAAAAACACGGTACTTCATGCTGTAAAAAAGCCACAACAAAAATAAACAAAAAACGCCATTAAGGAAGCATGAAATGTACCTCTCAGTGGAAATCAATCGGAGCATAAATGATCGATGAGTTGGGCGAATCTTTTTGCGATATTAATTTAATACGAATCGCTTCCATTTTCGTTACGCGGGGGGGAAGGAGGAAAAACCAGTAGGTTCGGTGAACTGCAGTGGGTAACAACGCAACAGGAATGCAACCCGAACCGAAACGCAGTTTCCATGCAGTTCATTTCATTTCATTCACGTCTCCCGGAGGCTACACTTCGTCAAATAAACCCTGCCCCGGTTGCTCGTAGCTGGAAATTCAATTCAAAAATGAAATTCAACCATCAGACATTGCTGTGAGAGTAAAAAAAAAAACCACGCACGGCAAAAACAATATATTTGATTAATTTGTTTGATTAAATTCAATACTCTTCCTTCACAGTAATCAAATTAACACGCATATCCAGCGTTAGGAGGAACATCATCATCAGCATCGTGTCATCGGGATACGGATCGGGATACGTAAGGACGCGGTATGTGGCAAAGTGATCCGTTGCCCGGGACGACGAACGGTACACGGTGTCGATATCGATGTCCGGCCCGCTGATGTATGAGCGGGCGATAAATAACTGCCCACGACCGCCTTTTGCGGACACGTTCGGTGATGGAAATGGACAGTCCATTCCAGTCGGACACAGGTCTTCCCAAGTGTCCGTCGCTGGCATGCAGCGGGTGAGTGTGGGCGGCCGCTCGGGAACGGGAACTGCACTCTGCGCCGTACTCTACCTTTCGCACGTACGTGCAAACCCTGCTCCACAGACAAACTGCACCCATTAACGCCCTTCCAGCGAACGATTGTACGGCACACGATATGAGAAATGTATGCGAAAAGCGGAAAAACGGTGGATAAAATGAGAGCAACGCAAAGCTGTTACTTTTCTCCGGCTCCGCAAAATTGGGATATGAATCTTTGCTTCGCAGCGGACCACAACGAACTGCAACGCCACCGAAACCAAACAAACGGCCAAAAACGCTGCCGAACGGTGTGATCCGTTCGAGTTTCGTGCGTAACGGTGGACGTGATCACTCGATCTCACCGCGTCTTGCCGTTAGCCATCACTTGCGGACAGATTGACTAATTCGGGAAATTTATGACATTGCCGGCAGGATAGAAAGGAGAGATTTTTTGCTTCGATAGATGTCCTTGCACAGTGGACCAAATGGGCATACAACTATTCACTTGATGCTTTTTTGTTCGAAAAACAAGCAAGCGTTCTACGAATAAGTGTGAAAAGTAACAACAAAGTTTGCGTGACAAACTAACGATGAGTTGATGAAGAATAATTTATATAATTTGAATTAATAGTATATTATGGTTAGAAATAGTTAGACGAATAGTATAGTTAGACGATAATATATCCGGCAATTCATTGGAAAAAAAGATTCAATGAAAATCAATGCATATTTTTCTAACAATAAGCTAGAGATTTGCGCGAATCTTCCCGAAGAATTACGCATCTACAAATGCTATCAGTAACCAGCTGATAAAAAAGCATGCGATGTATGATAAATTGCATCTATTAAATGTTTTAGCTTTTTATTGTATGGAGTTTTGTGAACACTAAAAACTCGCTTCCCTTCTTAACCGAGCAACGCCGGGCGTCAAGCTAGTAACTTATATTCTTTATGATCTATACAAAACTTATTTTATGGACAAATTTGTTTACATGGCCAAGTAATTTTTCGAGTGAGTATAAAAAAAAAGAATTCTTTGAGAACACATTTGATCATGCCAGATATAGTTAGAGTAAATATCATTTAACATTTTATAATAGACTTAAGGACAATGAGTGAAATTAAATGTTCTAGCCGAAAGAATGCCAGCTACTCGGCCATAACTCCATGAAAGGAAAAAGAGGCAATTTCAATAAGTATTTTATGGTATGCATTTTCACAATTTATAGCAAAAGTAACCGCATTACTATGATTACATTACAACAAATAAAAATGATTTATCGTTTGTGTGTTTTCTCCTTCGTAGAAAAATGTCCATCTCTTTGTTGTACAGTGTATCAATATTTTAACCAGATTTGTCCTCCCGTTTTCCCGCAGTGAAACACTCACTTACCGGGTTGTGTTGTGATAAAGCACGTGCACTCTTTCACTTAGTCACCGTGCGACCGATTTTGCCATCCCGGACGCAACGGAAAAGGATGCGTTTTACGCAAAAGCGAGCAATTTTACCGTCCGATGTAATTGATCGGAAATGGGTTTGTTTGCTTTCCAGCACTCATCACTCGGGCGGCAGTCAACCATCACCACCATCTTCATCATCATCATTCGAGAGCACTGGGATGGATCTCCCAAACGGGAAATGGCCGAGATTGAAGCATCGGGTTACAAACAAACCTCGCATCGGTTTGGTCGCCCTTGGCATGTACCATCGAGTGGTGTCCATCCTCTCGGTTACGATATGAGATACCCGTCCGCCTGGAACGGCATCCATATGCAGGGTGTATATTTGTCCACTGCCATAAGACGCCCTTTCCATCGAGTTTCGCCACCATTACCGATTCATGGGCTTCCCAACCCGACACCATCGTTCGGTGGAGCTTGTGGGAAATTGATTTCTTTCCCGGAACAACGCGCTTCGTCCTGCTCGATGCCCAAAATTCATCATGAACATATTTCGATGGCTTCTTCGTTTCATCATCTCCCCCCGGTGCGGGACCGGGTTCTCGGTGGTCTCCGAAGGCGAAATGAGAAATCAAACTCGAAACGTAATTTATTATATCGAATGGTGCGCCACGGTGGAATCATACAAGTGTCATATATTATTTTCCGCACGGTTTTCCGCCCACTTGGGTGGTGGCGTTGGGTGGCGATCATAACCGCGCCGAGCTGCGGTTTCAAATTTCATCCTCGTCAGCCCGCATCCACGGACGCACTCCGATGTTTCTCGGGGGTTTTCCCGAGGGATCTGTCGCCTTTTTCGCTTGGAGACACCGGCACATACACCACGCGGACCCCATCCATCATGGCTTGCAGGAAGTGTGCTCGCATCCACGCGGACTATCATTTCATCCAGGTTCGGAAACATTGTTTGCTCGAAACTTCGACTACTCCGACGCCGACAACAACACTTCACACACTCTCTCTCGCAACCCCCTAGTTGCGATTAATAAATCTTGATCCGATTTCATTTCGTTCAGCCTTATCATCCCGCACTCGCACACTTCCGCGGCGAAGCTCCAAAAAGACAAACACACACATAGGAGGAGGTTTCCTTGTTATCCAGTGTACTAGTTTACTTCCTCTTGTTTTCTGACCATCCAAAGCCATCAGAGAGTGAGAGGGCGCCCTGGCAAACCGTCGCATTGGGGGTTTCATACATTTCCGGGAAGCGAAAAACAAGGGCACGAAAAGAAATGCCGGCCGGTCGGAAAACCCATTTATGGATATCTTTTTCGGATTGATTATAAATAAGCATTTTTCCCTCGGACGGACACATCATTCCTGTATCCGGGATTTGATTCACTGAAAGTGTGATGAGTCTCGGCGATACGTGGAGATGTGAGGTGGATCCATACCACTTGGGGTTAGGTCAAGCCAGCCAGCCAGGGGGAAGTGAGTATTGAGAAGCATCGGGGGAGGAAAACACATGCCAAGGGATAAAAGTGGGTTGAATGATAGGCACTTCAGGTCAGATTTTCTGACCATCGATACACTTAGTGCTGATCTTCCTGACCCATCCGGAGGGATCCATCCCGTTTGTCTACTTACTTTCTCACTCCTTTGCAGGGTTGGCAAAGTCAAGTGTCGCAAGGGAGAACAAAATGCCTTTTTTTATTAAACAAAAATCAATACAAGTGTAGCGCCCATACTCACATATTAGTTCTATTTGACTTTTTATCACTTTGAGTTATCCCCAATATCATATATTTCAATATATTTTCCCAAAAAATACATACAAGAGGACATTTAGTACATACAAATGTGAAAAAAATACCAAATTGACTGCGTTCCATATTGAAAGTACCCGCAGAACAGGTCCATAAATGATCCTTTTGAAAAATCGAAGTTGAGTCTTTGTTAGTAATTGAAACTGATTTTGTATCACTAAAAACAGCAAAACATTATCTTAAGTAAAAATGTTCAATTGCTGTTTTCTCAATATGATGATTTAACAAATGGGAGTCATATGCGAGTTTAGGCAGTGAACTGGTTAAGTAACAATTTTAAAATAATATATTTGATTTAGTTAATTTAGGGGTCCGCAACATCCAAGCGGTAGCGCCGGTTAGAAAAGGCCCATGTCCTCGACAGCGTGGGTTCGAATCCCAACCGAGACCGGGCCCTCCCCTGTACGAGAGGAGTGACTATCCACGTACACATAGGAAAATGTGTTGTAAGCCCCTCTTCATGGGGCAGGCATTACCGAAGATGGTCGGTACACTAAGAAGAAGAAGATTTAGCTAATGTATTTTAAAAACTCCTAAATGAGGTATTTTAAAACGGAAAAAGTATAATCCTACTTGACCATTTTAATATTTATTATTCAAAAATTTTAATATTTAAAAATTCAAGACAAGTACAGTACGATACGATAAAATAAGAAAAAAATACTGTACTGCTATGTGCGTTTGCCAGCCCTGGTATCATGGGGGAAATCGATCCGGGCCGGCCAGCAAGTAACCGAATTATTGACACCCGTGTTTCGCTTCCGACACTTTCGGTCGCTCTGGTCTGCCTTTGGTGGGGCGCACGCAGAAAAGGCACGTCTTTAATTGAATCGTGATTATTTCTCATTCTGTCTGATTAAGAAAATAGATTAACCGAGATTTTCGGTTATCACTCTTTACGCGTCAGTCGGGCGGAGGGCAGGGCAGCATCTCTATGCCATTAGTGGACGTAGGACATTTGTCCTAAATTTGTTCATCAAGTGTTTTAGCTCAAAGGAACTATAACGAAATACAGTTAAGTCATACAGTTAGAGAGTGTATAACATTGAGTATACATTAATTAAAAACAGTTGTTCAAAAGGAATCTAAATAAACGACATTAAAAACAAAAAGCTTGCAAATCTCTTTTGCTTAGACAAACAGAATGCACACATTACGAATACCATCCAACTGAGTGAGACACAGACACAACGTTCTCTCGCTAACCCTCTTCTTGCACCTCGGGACACCGACCTCGATTGATATAAATTAATTTGTTTAATAATTAAACGAAGCTCAATAAACAACAAATTAACCCCACACTGTGCGGAATTGAAATGAGTCAACATTATCGAATGTAGCGACCCCCGATCGATTTCCCGCCGGAGCAGGAGAGGAAAGAAATTGACACCCGGCGCGGGATCTCGGCACGGCATCCCGGAGATACACAACAAGCGGCTAGCAAAAACCGTTGCCTATCGAAATGTGTCCCAGAGGTTTCTGCAACCGGGAGGGAAGGGAAAGGCGTAAGGTATGCGATGGTTTCAAAATAAAATAAAACCCAGTAAAGGATAGCGTGAAGTAAGAACACAAAAACGAACCGAAGACGACCAAGTGAAAAACAGATACATCCCACGTTCCACGGGGTGTTTTGCGGCCTGGTGTGCCATCGCAACGGAGACAAATCCGCCACGAGGAAAAGAAAAAGCCGGGGATGGAACGGAGACGTGCGTCGGGGCGGATTGACAAAGTCGAAGGAAAATAAATATCGTAGAGGAACGCTCGCCGCAACCGAGCGGGATGAAAAATAGAGCGGGCATATTGCGGACAAAGGCACACAATCCCCTTCGATGCGCAACGGACACGTTCCATTCCGGGGGACATTTTAAGCCGTAACGAAAACAAACCCCGCACTACCGCACGGGGACGCGCCAGAGGAGGTTGTTTTATGTGTGCCAGTGGAAAAAAAATGGTGTCCAGTGCGGGAAAAAGCCCGGGAAAAACCGTTTAGGACGAACGGAACGCCCCCGAGTCCGCAGGGTTTCGCAACGGACAAACGGTCCTGAGGGATTCGATTCGGGGGGCCGATTCCACCGAACCCGAACACCGATACGATTCGGGGGATAAACACGGCCGAAGCAAGCGTTCGAATTAAAAATCCGCTTCCGCTCTCCATGGTAGCCACGCCGACGAAATCGATCTGTATCTTGGCAGCATCTCAAGGCTGGTGCTCAAGACCCTGTCGATGGTTCGGACTCTTATTTTTCGGTCAGTGGAAGACGCTGAGCAGGAGGAACGAGTGGGGCGGGAAAAAGAGATCCCTCCCAAGCTCCCAAGCTTGAACATCCCGGCGAACACCTTCGCATCGGTTCGGGAAACCGGAAGCGAATTATTTGCTTTCTCCGAAGGTAACCTACCCCGGCGTTGTTGTCGTAAGGATCTGCTGAGCCTGTTTTGCTGTTTGCTTTGCTTCGGAACGAACCGTACTTCCGCTTCCCAACGGACGAAGGAAGGATCGCCCAAACCGGAGGACAAGCACGCGGGGGGCCAACCGGGCACGATGGCCGTTGTAGCTGTAGCCCGGCTATGTATCGAATGTCTACGCTCTCGCTTCGTCTTCGACAAAAGCATAAATTATTTCCCGCTGTGAGGAACGACAACTGAAATTAGGCTGATGAATAAAAATGGTCGTCCGTCGTCCGATGCGGTCGTGCTCGTCGTCGTCCTCCGGGCCTAGGGTGTGCAGCCACCCTCTTTTTTCCACCCCTCCCCGGGAACCCTTCGACCCGGGAATCCTGCGTGCTAGTGTTGACCGCCAACCCGAGGGGACAAACAAGCAATGAAAAGGACACCCAGTTGGTTCACTGGCCAACTTTCGCTTTGCTCCCGAAACCCCCCTCCCCCCACTGCTCAACCTCCCCGCACGGTACGTGCTCTCTCGTCCCTCCGGAAAGCGTCCTTTTATGGATGCAGGATGTGTCGAGAAGTAATTAGAAAGATGGGCGGTAACTAATTGATTGAAATTGTTCAACGTTTCAACACGATCGATCGTTACTGCACAATCCACCAGCACGGGTTGAAACAACACAACGAACCTTCAACCCCAATACCGAAAGAAGAGAAAGAAGACATTTAACCACGTCCCAAAGGTGCTCGAGGAGCGGCAAAAGTTTGTCCGTTTACGTTTGCCTCGGTTGGTACCGATACCGAACCGAAGTAATATTTCATGGGTCCTCAGAGCTAAAAATTGCGAGGTTAATCATTTCCCGGAATCCAGTACCATTACTTCCACCGAAAACCATCGATGCTCGACAAAAGTTGTACTGTTGCACAAAGCCAACGAAAATCTTACTCAATTTGAGTGGGAAAAAAAATGCAACACGGAAAAAGTAATGCTTCCACGCAGTCAACTGTTCGAACACCAGAGCGGGAAGGTGTTTTCCACCAGGACCATTCTGCTTGGACGATAATCCTTGGTATTCTTGGTCGGGGGAGCGGGCAAAAATAAAAATGCCTTGATAGAGCGCACAAGTTTATCATCACATTTTTCGATTCGAACGGAGCAGAAGCTAATCAAAAGCAAGCGACGTTGCCAAGGATTCCTTCTGTTCACCTTTCCGTTGCCGGAGAGATTCTTTCGGTCGGGTCGGGTCGGTCTGCAAAATACGGGGGCACAATCAAACGAGGTGCCATCTGAGTCCGTGGGCCGCCGGTTCACGTACGAAATTATTCAACATTTAATTCCATCGATTGATTTGCGAAAAAGTTCACCTTGGAGAGGGGAAGGCGGGCGGGCGATGGCGAATCAAAATAAAATACCGAAATAATAATAATAAAAAAGTCCTAGAAGTCCATGTCGTTCGTGATAATCGACGTCCAAGGACAGATTGAGGCACGGGCTGGGGAGGAAGGCACACATCATCGTTCAAATAATTTTTCCCATTGCTAAGCATCTCCTACACCACCATCCATTTCCGTTTCGCCTTCTCTTGGTTGCTTTATGCTACAGTATTATGCTCAACTAGGGCGCGAATTCGATTCAAAAGTTATTTCCGTTCGGTTCTGTTTCGCGTTCCTTAACGCTGGCTTTATGTTGCGTAGAATTCCCCCATCCCCCTTTTATATGACACAAAGCAGTGGGGCTTGTTTGTGCGCGAATTTATCGTAATGCTCTAATTGAATTTCCCGGAACACCGGCAAAGAATCTAATCGATGTTGGAAATTACAGAATTTGAATAATGTGCCAAAGGTCGGCAGCGCATTTCATCATCCCGCGGCTCCATCAATGCCATTCTATGTCCGTCACCGTTTTGAATAATTGTCGGACAACGATACTTAGTGGGAAATATGATAAACAAGAGGGAAAAAAACCCCTCATCCACCGACAACAACACGGCTGGGAAAATAATTCGCATTTTGAAACGCATCTTGAAAGACACGGCGTTTTTAATCGGACAAAAGTATATTAAAAAGAGCACACCCACGACGTTAGTGGGTGGACAATCTATGGCATACAATTTTGACTTCTCAAAAGAAATGAAAGATCAATCGTCAATCAATCAACACAATACGTGGGGAGGAAAGGCATAGCTATGAAGCTATGCATCGGCGACCGGTTCCTGGAAGAGAGACATTTTCTATCAAGAACTTGGCAACTATCTAACTTTGAAATTAGATTTGTATGGCTTGATTCATTCGCTTCTCAGAACCGACCAACGGTGACCGCGTTGGGGGAAGTATTCTACCGATTTATGTCATTCCGTCCAGCCTAGGGTATAGACTCGGTTTGAAATGAAAAATCTAAATAACAAAATAAATCAAGTTGATTTGAAATTTTTCGCTCTTTTTTATCGAATACGTAGCACATCCGCGGAGTTGTATTAAATCTGAGTGAAATCTTTAAAACAAGTGTTGTGTTCAGGTTCATGAATCCTAATTAATCTTTGAAAAAAATCGATTAATCTTAACGTTGGATATTCATGAATCTTCAAATATTATGGATCTGGATCGAAGAGTTATGGATCTGCACACAAAAAGAAGGTTAAGACCGTAAAACCCACACGGTGAATGTGAATCCAAGTCAAAGAAAAATTCATCAAGATTCAAGTTTTTGAAAGTTTCACTAATTTGGAGATTCATGAATCTCACGACTCATTCAAGATTCGGTTCATGAATCGAATCACTTTTTGCGAAAAATTTATGCGAATGAATCTCCGTGAATGATTTTTCAAACATAACACTAGCTCAAACGTAATTCAAATATGAAATCACAAAACAAACAGTAGTCCCAGTCCAGAAAATAGAATATCTGTTCGAAACTTCAGCTGCTGATGCTTCAACAAATGTAGCCTCATCGAGAGTTTCCGCTCTACTTCCGATGCTTTAAAATGCACTCACTTTTAATAGCTGGCTGCTTTATATTCATTACACCGAATTAGCCACGCATCTACACCACCGGGTGAGAGTGAGGGAAACGTTGGTCTGAAACATTGGCTGGAAGCGGCATACGCGGCCATGAAACTCCCTAAATCCCGTGCCAGAATGATGCTCCGTAAATCCGTAGCACCACACAGGACTCCACAGGATTCAACTTCAGCACGTGCAAATAAACATAAAGCACGTGGTGGATGCATGGCGGTGGAGTTGAATTGCAACGTATATTGCGCTTGTTCGTATGCGCCCGGTATCGAGTGTGCGAGCAAAAGAGAAGTCACAAAAGCACAAAAACACTTCTGCTGCAAGCGGAAGAAATTTTTGTTGCACACTAATTGGATTACAAAATCGGCAAATAAAGGTTAATGTAGCGAGTTTTCGATGGAACGAGCCCCCGCGACACACGCGCGTTTTCACATACCGATGGTCATGGCAACGGTGGCGGAGACCAGGACTCCAGAACTCCGGCATACCGAATACCATCACCATCGACTGAACGTTTATGAATGAACCCACTCTAAAGTCTTTGGCGTAACCGTGTATGTAACAGATTTTCCCGCTAGTGGTTTCGTTG